>CM032233.1:53617500-53720000 GCA_019009955.1 Riptortus pedestris | reverse complement strand
AGAATTTGGATTTTTTTTTTTTTTTTTTTTTTTTTTTTTTTTGTGGTGAAGTCCACTTACTAACCCCATACAGCTATTCTCCAGAACATGCACATTTTTAATGAAGGATTAATATAGAAAATAAAATTTTAAAATGATTTTTTCGAAGCCTGAAGGCGCTAATCGCCAAAAACAGGACTGAGCTACACTTTTTCAAACAAACTTTTGTTGTTTTCAAAAAACACAATGCTACATAGTGAACAATAAAATTATGTACTATTAAAAATGTTACACACTAAAGGAGATAACAGGTTAGAACCGTTAAACAGTAATTTTTCATAGATTTGCAGAAGACGATATGTAAGTCTCATTTGGAAGCTGCGGCAACCGAAATTATTATGACAAGTTCTTATGGTAATTCGAGGAGATTTTGTTCTTTATCCATGCTTTCAATTACCCACAGTGCTAGCCGGATTCGCCAGAAATTGTAAAAATACAAATTTTCAAAAAGAACTTCATTAATAAGCCCAGAAAGACGCATTTAACCAACCTAAATCATTCTGAATATTTTATTGATAATGAGTCGGTACCCTTTCTTGAAATAAGGGGGGTGGGCAACGACTACGAATCACCCTCTACATTGCTTTTTAATTATTCATTTGTGTTTATTTGTTTTAAATTATTATTTGTGTTGGTTTTGGTACTAATTGGTTGACTTTATTTGAATTTAATATATTCGTTTTTAAGTTCATGTTAAAAAATTTCGTATGCTAGATTCTCCGACCCCTGCTTGATTGTACTACTTAAAACTACAAAAACCACTTAATAACTGTAGACAAACTTTTTCTAACACAACTTTAGTAAAAACAGGCGTATGAAAAATGTTAAATGTTGAAAACTGTTGAAGAAGGCGTTTGTGAGTTAAGGAGATCTCGACCCCCTTCCACTGTAGGCATCATTTATCAATCACACGACCTCAGCGCCTCCAAGCTGACAAGCTAAGCTTTCATGAAAAATCGCCGTTTCCCAGTCCCCAAATAGAATAAAGTTTGAGAGCGTTCAACTTATTTCTGAAACAAATGAATACACCCCTTAACACGAGCGCATTCTGACTTCGATGTGGGAGCTGGGGCTCTTTTATTAAAGCACTAGGTGATCCCGGGATTAGTCCTGCCACCCTCACTCTTTCTCACTCCCACCCCATTACATATGCACACGCACGCACACATAGAGTTTTATTCCTCTCTAAAACAGAAGTTACTCCTATAACCCTACCTAGGAGATAGTAAAAAGTCCGTCACGCAGGGGCTGCGTAAACTAAGCAGATTTCCCACGTGAAGTTTTACAATAGAGAAATCTGCCTAATAACGACTGTAGTAGTACGAACCCTCTAAACCTAAAACATTATTTAGGGCGTAATAACCCAGTAGTTTCTAGCCCCAAAAAACAGTTAACCTAACCTCTAAACCTATTCACGAGGGAGGAATAGTTAAGGAAACGCCCGCCAGAGCTCTCGGCGGAAAGTCCGAACATAGCCTACTGGTGACCACACGCAGAATACAAATGCAAATATCTCGGTTAATATTCAAGAATCAGAATAAATGTATAGAACAATATTTATAGTAAATTTAATTTGCAATAAGATTTATTCTATACAATTTTTCAATCCGACGCATAATAACGGAGATATTTTGAATTTTCAAAAATCCCCCCTCTAAAACCCCCCTCCCACTGGTCCGATTTCAGCCATTAACGAACTTGATCTTCCTTTTTACATAAAACGATTAAATTCCGAGTTTGGTAACGATCAAACAAAAATTGCGACCGCTAGAGCGTTAACAGACAAATATATATGTATATGTATATATATATATATATATATATATATATATATATATATAATTTTGAACGGACCTCATTTTCGTCTTCTCCTGGGTAGGATCGATGGACATTTGAAGAAATTTTTCGAAACTCGCATCATGAGTACGACCTCAATAGCTGATTTCCCTTAAGGGAAATCTGCTATAAAGTTGGTTGAAATGATATACAATATATATGTATATATATATATATATATATATATATATAAAACTTTTAAATAGTATGATATTTGTAACACTTACAACCCTTCATCCAAGCAAGGCGGCCAGTACAATTTTCAAAATCAATGTTACTGGTACTGTAATAGCATTCCGATTTTTCTTATACTAGTTCACAGAAAACATGTCTCATCTTGATATTAGATGGCATGTATATACATATACATACATATATATATATATATATATATATATATATATATATATATATAGACACACACACATACATACGTGTGTGTGTGTTTTTCTCTTTACTGCTGATCCCATTGAAATTAAAGAAGGTTCTGAAAGCTGGCGTCTCATATCTGTACAGCCGTAATTAGTATCCAAGCCGAAAGATGATTACATTCAGGATAACTTCATATCGCTCGGAAGATCGCATTAATGCTCTTAGTTTGCATACGCCTTGTTTTCTGTGTAGCCTTTATGTGTGTTTTACATGGATATAATTCCTGTAAATATCTGGAGTGTAGTTATTCCAATTTGATAAAAAAAAAAATGCGTTCTTTAATACCTGTCATTCGTCACAAATAGTAAATATCAATATTTTGCCTGAACCCTGTTTATCGACGTGGCCTAATTTTACATACTGTTGAGATATTTCATTAAAAAATTGCTACAAACCGCCTTCTACTGTCCTATTCAGTGTTGCTGAATAGGTTTTTTTTTTTGTATTTATTTATTTATTTATTAATAGTATGTAAATTGTTACAATTGTACGAATTTATTTAAGGTGTCAATAGTCCTCGTTTGAAGAATTTGAAATTTTAAGGACACATTTATATCCCGGGCAAATTAAGATAACACTAAAATAATGGTTGAATTGAAAAAATATTTTTAGGCTAATGCAGCTTATTTATTTGGCTAGGAGAATGAACCTTGGATGTGACTGACGGGAAATTATGAAAGAGTGTTTCGTTTATACTAACAATATTGACGGAATTCGTATGTGTCAGAAATAATTTTGAAATACTGAATTGGGTTCATTAACTCTTTTAAGATTTCTTAAAATATCTAATTCCAGCGTCATACTATATTTTATAGTTTGGAAACATATTTAATCTACCAAATGGCCAATTATGATGATATTATCGAATTTGACAGTCAATGTGACATTTCGGAATTTATCAGCTTTGCGGAATCTTTAGTTACTCCCTTCATCATATTGAACTTGGAAAACTGCTAAAATATACTTCTATACTAACTGGAAAATTTCCTTAGGCAAAATAGTCTATTAATATGTGAGTGAAAACGAAAGAAAGATAGTAAGTATTCGTAATGGTAATACTGCTTTCTTATCGCCATATACTAATTCGGACATATTAACGATTTATTTCTTAATGTTTTGTGAAATAAAATGATATTTCAAACATTTTATTATGATTAATTACCGAATCATTCACTATTTAGAGAGAATTAAAATCATACATAACACTTAAAAACTACCATTTGAAATTTCTGTTGGTTTTAAAAAGATTTATGTTTATTTTTTTTTTACAAATAAATTAAAATCTACTACATGTTATTGATTTATTACCATTGATATAACCTGAAATGTAAATATATGGTTTGAATAATTGTAACATATTGTTTCGTTTAACTCTTCTTTCCACATTCGTCAGTTTAAGTAAAACTTATTGTTTTACTTAAATATTCAATATTCATAACTATCGATATGGGTAAAATAGAAATATATCAAATTTTACGAAAAATTTGTATTTTATGTGTTTTTTCTTTATGAGCAACCATTCTATCTACCACAGTTCTTTTTCCATGGTGAACCAATTCATTATGTTTTAAATATTTATTAATTTTAATGTGTATTAAATGTAAAGACTTGAAAGTTCCAAATACTTTACAGATTTTGATGCTTATGTTGATGCTCAGTGAGACGACCAAGCCTATCAGTCTTGAAAACAATAAATAAAAAACTGTTGGAAAAACAAATAACAAACCCGTAAAATTGCAGTATTCAAATTACAAATAAGGTATAATTATTAAGTTATATGAAATATAAAATGCTATATGACTACACAGTATTTGACTTTTTCGTGTGATGTTAGGTCCTCTAATGATAATTAGATGTAATTAACTTGGATATCGTAATTTTTCTAGTTTGAGAGAGATTTGTGAGATAGAAATTAGCTATTGAGATTGTACTACTCATGATGAGTTTTATCAAAAATGTTTTTCAAAGCTCATTCATCATTCACACTGATATATATATATATATATATATATATATATATATATATATATATATATATCACAGGTATCGTGGAGAACATATTCTTCAAGAAAATAAAAGTCTATACTGACATTCAGCAGCATGCCCTTAAAAAAATTAAGCTCCACGGTAAAGGTAGCAATAACGGAGAATGGTGCGTTAGCTTCCTTACTTCTAAAACTATTGTCACTAGTACCGTAGTTCCACATAAGGAAACCGGTAGCAGAACTCGGTTGTCCATTTACTGATTGATAAAATAACCCAATGCTGTATAGAATTTGTTTGAAGATTCATGGATAATACATTCTTGGAGAAATCTATCAAAGCGATGGATGAAACTAGACCCAACCTTAGATAAAAGTAGACAAGGAATATAGCGTTAAGTTCGTGGATGATCCCATAGTAGTTAATGAGCAAAACTCTTAGAAAACCCACCCGAAAACTCCCGCTATAGAGGCTCTTGGGCGTAGAGAACAACTAGAAGAGTGGAAAGTTGTGTTCGTTCTATGCTAATTTATCGTGCTGATATATGAGAAATAAAAACCGCCTAAGTAGGAAGTAGCATTAAAACAAAAAGTAAAAATTGAAATCTGATAACAGGCCCGGAGACGAACTTGGAGTGTGGTTACAGCACTTTGATCAGAATGTCCCGCAGAAGATGATAACATGCACCATGTTCAGGAGCAAGATGAAAAACTGGTTAAGAAGGCAGATGCTGCATGGGTGGCATTTGTCTAAATCAAATGGTCAAAACGCCTGACATTAATAATTTTTCTGGTTATTAGAAATTTGGACAGAGCCAAGTAAATAATGACTTAAATGCAATGGTCTATGATGAAGATCAGTAGGGAGGAACAAGAATCTAGACATCGAAGTTATGTTAGGATTGAGACTTGGTGATTGCTTGTCGGCTATGCAATTATACTTTGCCAGAGAGAAAGTAATATGGGAATCATCCAAAATTGGAGAACATGTAATTAAGATGTACTAATCCCACTCGTATGTGGCTGACGTAACTGTCTTGAGAAGTAAGAGAGAGAATATAATATGGTACGAATTTGGTTAATTTACCTGTAAATGAAATAAGCTTTATAGTAAATCAAGACCAAATACACAATAGTAAGCTGAGAACGCCATGAAAGTAATTTGAGTGTTGGAGACCAAGACTTGGCCTTTCCAAATACTTATGCGTGATTATATGGAAGCTTCTATCTCTATCAACTACCTTTTCGCTGGAATCCACCAGATAATCACAGTGCCAACTGTTTTCATATTCTAGATTTATGGTCACAAAAATTTTAGATAATATACTTATAACAATTACTATTATTAAATACTATATCTATATTTAAAAATTGTTATTTTATTTGTATAAGGATTGTTTCATATAATGCATAAATATAGATAGGTAGGTAATATGTTCCCATTTATTTTCAATAAATTGAATACTCTCCCATTTATTCAGATTTTTCTCTTTGATTTTTGATAATATATGTTCTATTTGAATATGGACACGAATAATCACGCATTAGCAGAAATTATTTTCCATTAAATGACTGAGTAAGTGTGGCCTAATATTTGCGAAAGTTATTTATGGTTTTAACTTGTAAATCGCTTTTAGGAATGGATTTGTCAGGTTTCTTTCTAACACTGCGTTTTGTCTATTTGTTCCAGTTCTATATTTTTTTAATACCACAGACTGAGATGGGCATAATAACAAAACTTGAAAAGTTGTTTCACACGATATGAAACCTAAGATGTTGCTATGGGTGAAACATCTGGGAAAAAGTACCCCGTGCCGGGCACCAGATGAGATGGTTTGACAGGGGATCTCCCAAGATATGGTTAATAGGGGGCAGCTAAAGTTCTGCGTGGCCGTAAAGCCAACCCAAATAATATTATGCAGCCTTCCTGAAGATTCTTGTGATATTTCCAAATCAGTATTAAAAAAAAATAAATCGTTCAGATTTCTTTTGATTGATTCAATTATGGAAAAAGTCCATGTTTTATCAGTTTCAGGAAGGGAGAAGATTGAATGTACCTCAGTTTTTATGAGTTACCTCAGTCATTCTGCTTTCTGTTTTCAGTGTATAACCAGACTTTCTAGAATGCACATGGTTTGAGGTTGAAGATGATTTGAGATAGATCGATTGTCAACAAAATGCACTTATACAATTGCTTTCTCACGGTGCCTGCTAATGTAAAGAGTTATACTTTAGCTTTCAATAAAACTAGGTGAGTAGGAAGTGTCAATATTGTGATTATGTTTTAGGACAGTCAACAGGCACTAAACCTCTATATATACGTTGTTTAAATTACACTTAGTGGGTAATTATTTGTCAGAATGGTAACATTCTCTGTATTGTTGCAGAACAAATTTTCGATCTTCATGAGACTGGCTAGATCTCCAGAGACTTAGAGTAAGTAATTCATCACAATAAATATTTCTCTTGCTACTAACATTTATTACAAACTAAGATATATAGAGTTAGTGTTACGATAATACCGAGAAAAAAGTAATAAGCATTTCTTAGGGTAGTACGCATTTCATTTTATTGATGCAAATTAAATTAGTAAACAATATTTCTTATAAATCACATTTACGAATAATTTATTTATTTGCTGCATTATACTGCATCTACTGTTATGTCATTAGCAGTCGGTGTATCTAAATTTCCTGGAACAAATGAGCTTCCTTCAAGAAAGTTATAAGCTTTTTTACGTAATCTTCGTTTGCAAGGGATTCTATTAAGCTTGATTTAAAGTTCATCGATTTTCTTGGGCGTTCATGTTTTACGACTAATTTAACTCTTCAATAAGCTATTTTTAATTTTGGTATCGTGTTGCAACTTTCGGCATATCAATATACTACTTGATTAATATTTGGCAGTTTAGTGCATTTTTAAAGTCATTGCATTGGATTATGCAATCTAACAATTCAGAAATCATCCTTTTAGAAGTTTTTTTTTTATTAGTTTGTTGATTAGGCTCTTCATTTTAAATTGGTGGAATCACGTCAGTGTACATGTCTGAAATATTAGTGAGTCTATGCTTCTATAATAAGTTAAGGGTTTTAATAGTTTGAATTGTATAGCTTGTAATTTATAGAAGGGGTTATTTTTTTACCACCGCATCAAAATACGTTGTATGTATATAAAGCCATCTTTGTAAATATTGTAGAAGAATGCACCCAACTTATTATCTAACGATTCAATGCCTGTTGAAAGGGTATTAAAATCTTATTCTATTTAAACCAAATGAAAATTTCTGAATTAATGAGTTATGAAATTTATACGTACAGTTCGTATTACACATTAAGATGATCAATGAGACACAGTTCAAAACCGATTCCAAGTTTTATGTCCACTAGTGTTGAACCTTGTAATTTCTCTTCAAATAAATTATTTTCAGTATCATGTTCTTCGTAATAATTATTTATTGAGATTATGAATAAATATTTTCTATATGTTTCAAATATACCTCACTCAAAATATTATATGCTATTTGAATATCTAATAAATCATTTGCGGCCGGCAATTATTTGAGTCCTTCGTGAGGTTTATAATTAATGAATTTAGGTATGGCATTTGTTTCACAATCTTTTACCAGTGGATGTGCTTTTCAAAGTTGTTGGTCATTTATGACACCATCGTTCCATGGAATAAATAATGTGTTTATAGAAATTCGTAGCCTTTTTTCTGTAATCCTGCTGTATTTGTATCTATCATTTATAGTAATTGTAACAAGTAAACATTTTATAGTTAATTTCTATATTAATATCTTAACAACAGACTAAATGTATTCATAAAAAAAAGAAATCTCAGCTAATTAAGAATCATAGAAAAAAAAATAACTAATGATAATATCGCATTGGCCTTTACATTTTGACACTTCGTAATTTCTGAGATCTGTCTAGCACTTTGCTGTAATAAAATTTGTATTTGGTTCCTAAAAATATTCTTAATGGCTTTTTTTTTCATTCTTGGAGAGAAAGGTTCCGAACATTCTTACTTCTTAATTATTATATTATTAACTGTTGCCATGCATTGACTAATGTACCTATGATGTAAAAGGAAAATAAAACTACAAAGATTTTGGAGCTTGATTTTTATGGTCGACTGCATTGCTGAAATAAAAATGCATTCGTTTTAGATTAACAAATTCTGTTAGTTACAATGACTAATATCGTCCCTAGTGATTTATTGCAGATGTTGGAGTTCCATTATTTAATACACTTTATTTATGCTGTTTATCTTGTTATCGGGGAAAATGCACATCTTTATAAACTCTCGTAAAAAACTCCACTTTCCATGAAGTGATCTTAACACTATTTTTAATATTCTAATGATTTCTGTGTTTTTTATCGTTTGCTTGGTCTTGAAAAGTCGGATGACATTGGTTTATCATTTACATAAATGTGAATCTAAAACGTTTATAGAATTTTTAAGATATCCCGTGCAATGTTTTGAAATGTATTTCTTCTATAGATTTTTCAGTTTGTTGTTTTCAGTATTGTTACAGTTCCATCAAAGAAACATTCTTGATCTTTATAATTGGGATGTAAAAATTCATATTTTAAATAATTGGAACATGGTCCATTTATTTTTTAGTTTTCGAGGTTTAACTCCTCCGGATAAGAATTTATCAGTAATTTCCTTCTCCAGTAATTACAATATCTGCTTTCTTTTATGAAATAGCAGAAGATAAGTACGCTACGTTATCAGACATTCCATTTATCATGTCTTCAATGGAGATCAGAGCATACGATCGAACAACTAGTGTCATTGATTCTGAACAGCAATTAACTCTAAACGGCCCGGATATTATTTGTCCTTGTAAACCAGCTGCTTTGTTGGAAAAAGCAAAGGTTTGATCATGGAATTCAACATGTAGGGAAACATGAAGAATTTAAAACAATAATTGTTATTTTTTTTTTATCAACATGCCACATACAAATAAAAAGTGTTTCTTGCACTTTTAACTGTACATTGAGAGGGGGATGATGCAGAAATTTGCAAATTTCAGTCATTTATTTATTCTTATCTAGGATCTGAACATTCATGTGGTCGATTTATTTCCAGTAGTTTTCAAAGAAAGCTTTACGAGACTGTTGTTTATTATTATTTACGTCTACTTTATGCTACTATGGCTAATCGGGACGGGTTATCTACAGGTTTCCACCCTTTTCTAGTCAGGGTGGGCCCGAGGAATTTATTTAATGAGTCCGTCGCTAAATAAATTTCTACTGCCCAGGGCGGGAATCGAACACGCCACTCTAGGTCTACCACGCGAGATTAAGACCAACGCCTTAACCTGCACGGCCAACCTGAGCCCCTTTACGAGACTGTATTGCAATAAGTGTGCCAACTAAAATACTTTTCCAAGCTGTCTATTCTCAAAATAGATGGAAAGAGGTAGTTTGAAAGTTTTCTATGAATGCAACTGCTCTGTAATGTCCTGTAAAGTTGATAACACTTCTTTACGAGTGGGGTCAAATATCGCCTCTGAGACTTGAAGGTCAGCTCACCACAAATTTTGCAGAAACTGTTACAAACTGTTTCTTTTCTTGATGAAAACACTACATACACAATACCGAAAAGAAAGGAAGGAAATATTTCACTACTGGACTAACTCACAGACAGCTCAATACTGACACATCACAATGCCAGGATGAACTGGTCAGAGCGTGACCAAAAATAAATGAACCTGCACAATCTTGTTTTAAGTTGCTTCAGCTTAATATTTCAAATAAAATTTCCTTAAATACAGCTTGGACAAACACGCTACATATAAAGGGAAATGTTCCTATGCGAGGTAAGAAAACGCTTAAATCAGATTTAAAAAAAATAGCTATCACAAAAAAACTGAGCCTGGATGGAATAATTCTGACTACATATCTGAATTCAGTATGGAAAACTGCATTAGATTCAATAATCGGATTTCATGTGAAGAAAACCTTGTCAACCAGTGTTATTAGTTCTTTTGCTCGTAAAGGGAACATTTCTTTTATTAGTTTTTTGTCATTGCATTACAGCGATGTTATTTTGCACTAAAACAAATTTCAAAATTGCTGAATCAATGTCACTTATTTGTATTAAATTTGAGATAAGGTTTTTTTTCTTCCAACTTTTTCTATATAAATTCAAGCCGAAAAATAAATATTATTGCTTAACTTTTATATTATTTTTTGTGTTTCTTAAATACACATAAGAAAATCTACAACTGAGAAATTATAGGTAACCAAGTACGTGCTAATGGTTATTCTCACCAGTTTAATATGAATAAAATTAATTTTAAAATATTCATATTTAAAACATTCGTGTTACTATATGTATTTAGCATGTTCGTAGTCCATACCTCCACGTATGATTGCCGAAGTCGATAAATTGGATACGCGAGGCGAAAACAAGTGAACAGGTTGCATAATGACTTCAAACCATGGGGGAAAAGAATTTATACCTCCATTCACTTAATTAAACGATTGATTAATAGATATATAATAGAACAGGTTCAAATCTTTAGCAGGTCGTGTGCCACCAATTAATTTCAGGGGTTATCTGGGGCATATTAGGGCCTTCAAAAGGATTTCTTGAACTAGTTATACCTTTTCTGCACGAGCCAATGATGTTTAATATATTTCATACCTACTTGGACTATTGATTTATGTATTTAATTCATTACGTTATTTTATTTATACTTATTTGGTATGTGAAATGTCGCTAGTTTTCCTCCCAGTTCTAGGAAGGCCTCCCGTTAAGGACGTTACCAATTGTCGCTATTTGGTATTGAGAGAGAGCGCCTAGATTCAGCATTTTTAATATATATGTTCAGTGCTTTAAACCTAATTAAGGGCGTGTACTGTTGAGCATTGTGAAACGAATAGCAAACCAGCACTAATGAATACAAACATTTGTTAAAAAAACATTCAAGGAAAATATCCCAAATCTAAATAAATATTGCCCTGCATTGGTTCATAATTTAATTTAACTTTAAAGTTTGTTTGGTCTGACGCACTCATCAGATGCAGAATCTCATGGTTCCCGAATAAAATAATTTACAATGGCGAACTTTGGAATGTCCATCTTAAATTTTGTTGGCCTAAGAAAATGTTATTGATTTGGAGTTATTGGAAAAAAAAAAAAAAAAATACAATTTTTCATTGTGGTTTGCTCACCGTCACCGTAATGACATTTATATCATAATATTAATATCATATGTATTTTGATTTGATATTGGTAACACTTAGTATTTTCTTTCTAAATCCAGAGTGATTAACATATAGGGAATTTGTTTTCAAGCGATTTCAAGAATTTTTCATCTTTTAGTTAGCACTTGCCAGGCAGGATAAATAGTGAATGACTAAATGTGAAAATCATGAAACCTCTTTTCCAATGCTAAGTACCCTATTATTCAGGCCTTGGTTATGGAACAGCCATTGCTGTAGTGTATTTTAATTTATATTAATCATTTTTTTATACAGCAAATTGAATAATAAATTATAGTCCATTATTATGCCAAAATATATGATGACGGAAAATTAACTATTTATGATAATTTATGGATTCGTTGAAAATAGCGCCAACATTAGCTATTATATTCGACCTTGTTAGATATCATGGCAGTTATTGTTATTCGATGAGTATTCTTTAACTTGAGAGTTAGGATTTGAAATAAAATAAGTAATGCCATAAAATTAATCTCACTAACAAAACTTTAAAGAATTCAATATGAACTTTTTACCTGTTAGGAAACACAGTTTAGAATCTACTTGTTCAAGGAGAAGAGAATGAAGTTAACATAAGAACCATTTAACATTGTAAAAACTAAATATTTAAACACTCCAGGTTTCACCATACCACAAAAAGTAATGGTTTTAAATATGTGTCAATATGTCATTTCCGAAAGAGGCTATACTACTATTTAGTAAGGCCTGAATACAGAGGCAAACAGTATTTGTAGAAAGCAAACTTAGGTCCATTGGACTAATTCATTGTTTAATCCTTTTATGTTTTAATAAATAGTTCTAAAATCCAAAATGTCAGTAATTGGGGCAAATTCTATAGTAATTTTGAACACAAGAAAAAAGAATATCCATGGTTTTCTACTGAGTATATCAGGATTCGTCGTTCAAATCTAAAGCATATATTAACCAGGTAAATAAAGTTTTCAGAATAAAAAATACTAAAATGTCATAATTCATCGAGTTCTAGAGATAATTTGTTCACGTCACATAATGGAATTTGTAATTCTTTTTGCGTAAATTTTTAAAAACTATTATTTAGCAAGGCCTGAATGCAAAGGAAAACAGTATTTTTAGAAAAATACTGAGGTCCATTGGACTAGTTCATTGTCTAGGGAGAAAAAAAAACTTCATAACATGTCTTATCACTCCACATTTTTGGCAATTAATGTTCTCATGGAACCAATGCCATAATAAAATATTCTATTTAGGTATAAACGTAATTATAAATGTCATGCGTTTCATTTTCCAATGTAAAGCAACCACTTTCAATATTTAACTTTACATTCGAGTTTTCCATAGATATTGCAAGTTTTCAGCTGTTAACATGAAAAAACTCCATAAATATTTGTCGTCTGGAGTGTTAATTAAAGATTATCCATAGTATAAATTCGTTGAGTTCTATTTCACAATGTTACATTGAATCCCCGTTCACTTGGTTGAAAAGGCCAGAGGTCATTCATATATACATTCTTATGACCAATGCGTTTAATTTAAAAATCTCTACATGTTTCACGCCCCCAACGGTGCCTCTTCAGGGGGCTTCTAGCCAACAGACTACCCTGCGTCGCTATGTCTGATAAAAACCAAGATGACGCATCTCTGCTAATCAGGTGGCCTTTGTCACATTTTTCGAATCGGTTTCCGGATAAAACGAGATCAAAATTTAAGATAAATTATTTAGAACAGACATCATACTACGTCGAAAATATTGAAACATATAAGATCCGAATGCTTTATCTCTGTTTTTTGATTAACTACTTTTTTCATATTTTTTATTTTTTGGATCTTTTTCTTCGTTTTCCGATGACCATTACGTTTTCAAATCTAAATTTATGACTAAGGGTAAAAGCATGGTCCATGGAAGAGGTTTTATTTTTTCCATTGTCAATATGCATGCACTAGTGCTTAGTGTCAATAATCTGTTTTTGAGTATTTCCTGTATATAAAACTTGTCACAACCTTCGATAAGATCGATGGGCATTGATGAAATTTGTAATTTGTCTGTTACCGCTCTGTCGGTCGATCGATATTGAAGCGTTTCTTGTGAAAAGAAAGATCAAGTTCGTTAAGGATTGAAATCCAGGAGGAAGGGGGGTTAGAGGAGTACATAAAAAATCGAAATATCTCCGTTATTTTGTTGAACTAATCTTACTTAAAATTTAATATTCTACATTGGTTGTTCTATACATTTTATATTTTTTTTCAAACGTTTTATTTCTGGTATACAGAATATTGGTCCCATTTTATTATTATTGCCATTTTCTAATGTATTCTATGAAAAATGATCGATGGAGGTAATGATTGCTTGCTAATAATTCTTTATTTCGAATATTACAAAAAGGCCTACTTGTTTATGCGATTCCATAACTAAACTAGTAATTTACATGTCCCGTCACAAAGGCACTGCGTTAACTATGTTGTTTTTTCACATTCTGGAATGAAATGCATTATGAAGTCATCTCAAATAATCGCATATCAATATTACTTCCTTAGTAAGTGCCTATTAATCCTTTTGTAGGAAATATCTTAATTTTAAAAAAAAAAATACTTTCAAAATTTTTCAATACTTAGCATAATAGCAAAGTTAATGTCGATTTTACATTTTACCACTTCTTCAAACCACTACTTTTAGTTTTCGAATGTCGGTCATCGTCAATGTTGTCTTTTAATTTGTAACGTAAAAATATCGATTTCGGTAACTATAAATAACAAAAGTTACGTCTGTGGCAATGACGCACACACGTGTGTGTGTATGTCTGTTATAGCCCTACCTCCAATGTAATGTGTTTTCTAATGATTCATTTTTTGGCCCCCTGGGTACTCTTATTACTTGGCTCATTTTATTTTCCTAGAACTGCGTTACAGGGAATGTTGTCTGTACTCATTTTGGGTAGAATAATCTGGAAATTATACTAGATAGGGTGAAAATGTGAAGAAACACCGGAATTCATAAAATGTTTACGAGTTAGGCAGTGACCTCCCAAAAGCAATACTTGACGTTACCATAGATTGATATCAGTGGTAAAATAATGAAGAATGAAGTAAAGGTATTCTAAATAAACGACTGTGCATTTACATATGCTCACGCTATCAACGCTGTTGTACATAAGAACAGTACTAACTACAGCCTCATTTACAAATGTTTCACTAACTCAAAGGCCATTCTTTCAAATGTCACGCCGCCTTCTGAGGAAAATAATTTTTATTCTTCTACTGAGATTACAATGAATGCTGGCTTTTATCTTGAATAATGCCTGTAGTCAAACAGGTATAAATAAAGCAAGATAATTTTCCTTGGCTGTGTATCATTATTATGTCACTATAATCCTGTTGTCCACCGAATATATATGTTTGTAAATCTGACACTTACCTGCAGAGCTTGCCGCCATTCCCAGATTCCTTTCAAACATAAACCACTCTTGTGATTCCTAGGGCCTTTTCATTTTTTTTTCTTTCTTTATTCATTATAGAGAAGATCAAAGCGTGAAAAACCGTTATTTGGTATTGTTAGTTCACGCCGTTATTAAGTGGGAGTGAATTAAACGAAAATTTTTAATTTTAGGTTGATGTGTAATGTATTAGATAGATCCTTTTATGTTTTAGTAACTAGTTCCAGCAACCAAAATGTTAGTAATTGGGGTAAATTATAACATAAGAACATAAGAAAAAATAATATCCATGGTTTGCTACTGAGGATTCGTCGTTCACAATTAAAACATATATGCCCAGTTAAATAAAGAGTTTTCCGAATGAAAAGTACTGAAATGTCATAACTCATCGAGTTCTTGAGATAATTTGTAACCAATAATGGAACTTTTAATTATTTTTGCTTAATTTTTACGATAATTATTTTTTTAAAGAACAATTGGTTATATTCAACTATTGCAGCTAGAACAACATAAATTCGACGTAAAATTATAATTATCTTTAAAGTTTACATTTAAATTTAAAAATAAATCAGTTTTATAACTTGGGGGGCCAAATAAACACAATCACAGGTATCAATTTTTTTTTTTTTTTTACAAAACTAAGTGCATTTTTCTTATAAAAGTTTATATACCTGATTAAAGCTTATACATGTAAAAACTTCAATAGCCAGTTATTAATAAAACTAAGATAAAGTAATTTCAGAAATAATGTAAATACTACCAAATAATAAACCGTGGAGTATTCCATTTATTTCTGTTTATCCTAGACTAAACCCGCAGTTGTTTGAATAACATATTAATTGATTACGTGATTGCATTCTGATAAAATATTTTACAAATAATCATTTTATTTTCTAGTGTAAATCGTTTAAAATTATTAAGTTAACTTTGACTTATGAAAAAATTAAGTTAATTTCCATATACACAGTGCAAAAACTACTATTCAGTGATTTCAATCGTGATTTTGGCAATAGTGAAAAATTAGTAAACGTAACCGTAATTGGTTTCCAAATTATGGAAAACGATTTATAATGATGGAGGTAATAAAAAAAATCGAAACAAAAAGCATTTAAATGCGCTCACATACAAGTACGCACGCGCACACTCACGCACACGCGCACGCACACACACACACACACACACA
Source organism: Riptortus pedestris (assembly GCA_019009955.1). Lineage (NCBI taxonomy): Eukaryota > Metazoa > Arthropoda > Insecta > Hemiptera > Alydidae > Riptortus > Riptortus pedestris. The sequence goes on along the minus strand of CM032233.1, from coordinate 53,703,880 downwards.
CTCGAACACGCAAACACATGCACACACACGCACTAACAAGCAATCCTAAACGATTTTTTTTAGAACCCACCGTTCAACCTAAAAAATTAAAACTGATAGATGAAAATCGAGGCCCTTACATTTAAAACTTATATGATTTTCTTGGTGAAATTTAAAGTTCAAGTATTAAATAATCTACGACACTTGGCAAACTAGTTAAAATTATTTTTCTTTTTTATTATTTTCAGTTTCCTTTGGTTTAAAATATATCACGAAATAAAACAAATTAAGAATCCAATAGCATTATTATCATGAACATCTAATTCGAAACGTTGTTGCTTCCTCTATATTTGCAAAGTGTCTCATTAATGATTATTTTTCTAGGCATATTCATTAAAGATTGCATATATACTAAACGTACTAATTATTTTAAGTAGGAAGGGAATCATGCCAATCAAATATAAAAACCTACCAGTCTAATAGTTAGTAGTAGTTATGAGCCCCTTGAAGCCAGTTGGTCCCGCCCACCATGGAAGTTCAGCGGAATTACCTTCAAGTGGAAATAAAAAAAAATAATAATAAAAGAATCGATGATAACTAACCATTCTAAATAACTAAACCAACTAATGTTTAAATATTTAACAAAAAAGAATTAGAAGTTTGGTGATATTCATATCTATGCCAAGAAAAGTATTAATTAGCATAACTATTAACAAAACCTTAAGCCCCATTTAAAATTACTACTGCCAACAGTGTACACTTTCACCTTCATAGAAATGTTATGAAGAAGTTAATAAAAGAGTTTTAAACTAGTATATATATATATATATATATATTTATTTATTATAGGGTGTGTTATTCTTCTCGGAGCTTTGGTCAATGTTGGTGAAATAAATCTTAGTTTATGCCGATATTTCGAGAATCTTTATTTTCTCTTCTTCAGGGCTGTAAAATTACATTGACCAAAACTCCGAGAAGAATAACACACCCTATATAAATACAACCTGGTCGAAAACATCACCACAATTATATATATATATATATATATATATATATATATATATATATATATATATGTGTGTGTGTGTGTGTGTGTGTGTGTGGGTGTGTGTGTATTTAAATGGGTTAAAATTTCTCTGGATAAGAGGGATAAATTATTTGAATTAGAATAAATTATCTATGATCATATAATATTATTTAATGATATTATATCAGATGCTCGGAGTGTATCACCCACTAACTAAACGGCTGAAGATTAATAAAACACTTTCATCAAGTATGTTTTACATATATTTTTATTACGCCTATTCATTATTAATTAGTGAATTTGTTATCCTTATTGTTTCTTTCTATTTAGTTTCGTTAATGTTTTCGGTTGATTTGATCCATTTTTTAGTTAATTTGTTCTGTTCTATAATTATTTTCACTTTAGTGTTGTTCATTGATAGTTCAAATATGAAAAAAATAATAAATTTCACACCGAAATCGAAGAAAGTCAGGAGTGTATAACAAACAATTCATATAATGAGCCATATAATGTCACTGGCTGTTTAATAGAATTTGTTAGCTAAATAAAGAAACGTCATTATTGACAATCTAAATGCGGTTCATCACTCGAGCTGGTAATTTCCAGCCTACAATATTTCAACATTGTTTGCTTTAATGAAGAGGGGCCTTTCTTCATTAATTTCACCCCCTCATTATGCTAAATGAGGTCTGTGGATAGCGTGAACCTTTTTCAATCAGAACTACCATTGAAAACATCATTACAGATGCCCTCTTCATATCAAATGTGGAAGATATACAGCCCTTGCCTAATTTTTTTTATATATTAAAAATAATTGTGTATCCAAACTTTCATAGCAAAAATTTAAGGCACACTCATGTAATACAAAGAATAAAAATTATTTCTTATTGACACTGCAGTGATATACGTTTATTAACTACAATTTACAGCTTGTGTGTGTGTGTGTGTGCGCGCGTGTGAGAGCATATGATTGTAAATATTTTAGATATTAGAAAATTTAATCTGTTCATTTTATTAATGTACGTACGAATTTTTATTTATTTTATTTTAGTTTTGTTTTTAACCATTGAAAGTATATAATTGTTTACGTAATTTTGTTAGTGTTTATAGTTTTTAATTATCTAGTTTCCTTACAAGATTTTTTGTTTTTGAATTTAATTTTTTTGTTTTGTTTATTTTTTTTATTTGTTGATTCGTGTTTTTTGTCTCTTTGGTTGCGTTCTGTTATTTAGTTGCGTTTTGTTATTTGGTTGCGTTCTATTATTTAGTTACGTTTTGTTATTTGATTGCGTTCTGTAATTTAGTTGATTTTTGTTATTTGATTGCGTTATGTTATTTTGTTGAGTTTTATTTAGTTGCGTTTTGTTATTTGGTTGCGTTCTATTATTTAGTTACGTTTTGTTATTTGATTGCGTTCTGTAATTTAGTTGATTTTTGTTATTTGATTGCGTTATGTTATTTTGTTGAGTTTTATTTAGTTGGGTTCTTAGTTTGTATACTTTAATTTGTTTCTTGTTACTGTTTTCATTTTTGTATTTTGTTTATATACATTGCTACATACATACATTTTTTTTATGTACAATATCGCCTCGCTGCGAACGTTCCAAAATAAAATAAATAAATAAATTTACAGTTCAATTTAATACAGGATTCATTTATGTATTTGTAGTAATTCCAAAGGCAGTGAATAATATGGAATCCTGTTGGCTGACCCAAAATTATTGTTGAGTTCACTGGAAGGAGTGACAGGACCTGGCAGAGATGATAATGAAATAATATATATAGCGAAAGTTGGAGACTTTCTCAGCTAGGTACCAGTTGTTGGATAGAGAAAACATTTACAATAAATATTCTAGAAACATGCCCAGCACTGTGTTGTTCTTCTAATAAGCCCGTCACGTAGGGGCTGCGTTAACTAAACAGATTTCCCACGTGCGTAACGTATTTGCATTTATCTCAAAAATTTAATGTTCAATGAGAACAACAGTTGGTATTTAGGCTTCAAATAAAGTGCTTCATGACATAAGTAGGAGTGGGGGTTTACTGAATGCTGAAAACTGAAAAATGCGAATATCTCTGTTAATAATTAACATAATGAAAAAAACGTGCATAACAACATTTATAGAACATTACATTTTCAACAAGATTAGTTCTATTCAATATTTAGATCCGACGCGTTATAACGGAGATTTAATATTTTTCGAAATTCTCCCTCTAACCCACCCCCCCTCCCACTGGTCGGATTTCACTCCCTGATCTTTAGTTTTGCATAAAACGCTTAAATATCGAGTTTGGTAACGATGAAATAAAAATGTCAACCGTTTAAACGTTAACAGACGAATATATGTATATGTATATGTATATATATATATATATATATATATATATATATATATATATATATTCACACACACACACAGTTTTAAACGGACCTAATTTTTGTCATCTCCTGGGTGGGATCAATGGACGTTTGAGGAAATTTTTCAAAAACCGCGTCACGATTACGACTTCAATAGCTGATTTCCGTAAAGGTAAATCTGCTAAAACAAATTAGTGAAGGAAAGCGTAACCTACTGAAATTTGTACTAATTAGGAAGATTGTATATATATTATTAGCGTCAACACTGGTCATCATGTAATATTAGGTAAAACAAATGACAAACTTAACAGATAAAACAAATTCCGCCATGATTATGTTAACAGCCATGGCAACGCTCTATTGACGGATATGTATTGAGCCCGTCATAGAAAAATGGGTACTTTTATATTTGCGTAGAAGTGTTTATTTCGGTTTAATGCTTTTAATATTTTCATCAATTTCCATTTTCCACCTCATAAATATTTATATGAAATCTGTACGACATCTAATGCCCATTTGGAATCTTGATATTAAAAAAATCAAAATCCATGCAAAATAAAAGTGGAATACATATCAATAAAATTATTAGATATAAGATTTTTCTATTGAGTGAAAAAAAAAAATATGAAAATACTTCAGTGCATGGTAGCAGGAATTAGGCAATGTAGAAAGTTATTCCCAATAAAAGAAACTAACGCTTTTAGATAAACACATTAAAAAGTCGTATTGGTAAAATGATTATATTAACGAAGTGAACTGTATTGGATATTTTCGAGAAATACGCTATTTTGATTTGTTCTAGGAAAAATGTGTCGCCAAAAACTGTTCATAAAACAAAGTTGTATCAGAAGATTTCAATAATTTGGGAAGACTCAAATTGATCAAATTGATAACAAGAGTATTTTCATTAAATTGCCATTTACAGCTAAAAATCTCAGGTAGAAAGTCATGGTTTCATGAAGTTCATTTGTATTGACATTAGGGAAAACTGACTTTGAATATTTGGTTAACAATTGAGAAATAGAAAACTACATTGTTCCCTAAGAGATAGGATATTGTTTTTATTTCTTCTTAATAACCTGCCCATAATCGAATTTTAAACCTTATACCCATCACGGAAACCCTCTGCGTAGTGAATACTTAATTATTACTTTTTAAATGCTCAATTACTTCAAAGAAATGCATTATTATGTATTATTTTTTTCTCATAAATATCTATTGATACAATTTCTATAAAGAATAGTTCGCCAATCGGAACTGAGTATAACGGCGGATAAAATTGGACCGGAGATGTTGAGCCTTATTAAGAAAGTTTACGTGACCTGTGTTATAAGAGGGATGGTGGGGGGGGGCGGAGAAGAAACCCCCCAAGCCCACCCATCTACTTCATAGCCCTAGAATAAAAACCTCTGCCGAGCAGGAGGACGTCATGACAAGAATCGAAGTCCTTTCATTAATGGCGAGAAATGAGAGGAATTGACTCAGTTCGCTCAAATATTTAGATGATGTGTTACTACACCCATGGAAATATGATATAGGCATTCTATAGGGTCAAATGAATAAAATAGTATATTGTATTTATTCATTTTACCTAACATATATATATATATATATATATATATATATATATATATATATATATATATATACGATACTTAATCTTTATCTCTTAAGTAAAATATATATTCTGCATAACTTATGTAGATAATACATCATCTACATATAATTAATCTTAAATGACAATCAGGGCCGGACTGGTCAGGTCGACAGGTCGGCAAATGCCGAGGGCCCACGGGCCACGAATCAAAAATAGACATTAATTTTATTATTAATTAACAACCCAAAATAAATTTATTTACATTGGTCAAATATTTGTTTGCATATCTGTTAATTATTTCTATTAGAAAATGTTAGATTGCATTTTGCACTGTATGCTTTTCATACTGTTTTTTTTTTTTTTTTTTTTAAAAATTGGTAATGTTTTGTAAGGAACTAATGCCCTGAATTATTATAACAAGTAAATTTAAATTTGTTATGTTTTTAATAGCCTACAATTCTACAATAAATATTTGTATGAATTATATATGCGTATTTTATAACCTCAAAGTCATTAGCTACTTATTTTATTAATTTCATTTAAAAATATTCTTATTAAAAATATACTAGTAAGAGTATTATGATATATATCTTCGTTACTAAACGATATATAAAAAATTGTTTGCGTTATATTTGGTATCAAACATTCCGTTAGGGGGGGGGGTGGCAAATTTTGCCGAGGGCCCACGTGGCAGGCAGTCCGGCGTTTATTGCAATTTATTTAGAGAATCCTTGAAATGAAGTTCATCGGAGGGATGAATTAGTCGAAAATCAACAGAGACTAGTCAGATTAAATTGATTAGGTCCCTTGGATTTTGAAAAGTTTGTCATCGAAGTATAGACACCCGTCGAAAGCTGACCAGAAGTTAAATGCACTTAATCTGAACATTTTTACTTCGTCGTAAAGGAATTACTGTAATCGAAAAATATTGTGGTTTTCATATTTCAATGGATATTTAAGTCGATAGTTTCAAAGGATATTTTGTACGAAATATTTGATTACCGTATATATATTGTACAATAAAAATATATTTAAATATAATCAAACATGTGGCAATGGAACATGCATTCAAATAAATAACTCCTCATAGAGATGCTATGAGGAGAAAAAAAAATATTCCAACGGAATTATCCGTTTTGACGCTCTATTAACCCCTTTTGACCAATTTCGGTATAAGGTATGTACGTATCTCGCATAACTCAAAAACGGTTTCCTTGGAAGTTTGAATTTTCGTATCTCGTATCGTATATGTAGTCAAAAGCCGAACTCGTAAATATCCCTCTTCCGAACATTGAATCAGAAGCTCTTGTCTTTCTTATTATACCTAAAAATGTTCTTATACAATATATATATATATATATATATAGATACACACACACACTTCTTTTTTGATAATTGGGCTGGAGGAACTGATCACTTGCCCCCTCACTACTTGACCCGCGTAGCTTTTCAGTTTCAGGAATAATGGAATAAATTGTTCAAGAGTTATAACATTAACTGACAAAGGAATGCACCCTACTAACTACGATTTAAAACCAATTTTCATCAAAATCATCTGTTAAAACGAGACCAGAAGTTAAATATAGTTAATCTGTAAATTTTTACTTCTTTGTATGAAGTAAAGAATGCGAGCGAAAATTGTCGGTTAGCATATTTCAACGGAATTATCCGTTTCGAATTTCCCTGAACCAATTTTGACTATGTTCGACGTCACGTTTTTACATATGTAATATGTAAATATAATTCGATACCCATATGTAATATAATTCGAAATTGACAAGCCTTTGAATTTTGAAATTTCATATTTAGGACTGTTGTACTGTCTAGTTATGCACCTCTCATTTTAATCAAAATCGACTAAAGGAGTGGGAGGTTTAGAGGGGGTGGGAATAAAAATAACGTATAGAGCCAGTTTAATTTATCACGAAAAAATCTATAAATTCAGGTTTATTGATCCGTGGTAGTGGAACGGGGATATTTTATATTACTTTCAATGAAATCAGATTAAAGGAAGTGCATCAAACATTTTTTTTAAATTTAATACGAATAGAAGAAAGTAATGTCGTACCCACTTCTGATTTGTTTAGTTTTACCAGGCCTTGTCCTTGTTGAAACTACGCCGTAATAAGTAGTGCGAAGGCCATTCTTTTGCTTGTAGCCTAAGTTGTTGACTGTTTATTTCAACGCGTATTTGATTATCAAAACATAATGAACCAATAGGCAGGAAATTGAAACTAATCAGAATCCAGGCAAGTAACTGTTATGAAATTCCAAATAGATAGATAAACTCTATAAAGATATACGCAAATTATGCTTCACTGGAGAAACCGTGTACATCTAACGCACTTGGATAGGGTAACTGAGGACATCTTGATCGCGAATTTAGGAGAATATCACCTGATCAGGCGTTGGGTATATATCCTAATAATACAATCTTCGTTACTAGACTATAATTGAATCCCAGGCTAATATGGCAAAGGGCTGAGAAGAAAGCCGCAAGTATTTTGATTGGGTTCCATTAATGACATTGGCATTAGGTAGGTACATGCCCCATATCAGTGAACTTAATGAGAAGTGCAAAATTGCTTACACAATACTCCGGACGGGTTTAGAAAAGCGGGGAACAGAATCGAATTTATTTTTAAAGAGTCCGTTACGCAGGGATTGCGAAAACTAAGCAGAGTTCCCACGTGCTAGTATCAGTCAATAGTGATCACATCTTAACCCGTATTTGGACTAAAAATAGAAAGTACGAATTACAAGCTTAATATTTGAGTTACGAAAATATGCAGAGAGAATCAATTGTAAAGCATCAATAGTTCAAAAAGATTGGTCCTATAACATTTTTCGATCCGTCTTTTCATAACTCTGATATTTCGAACCCTCCCCCGCTCTATAACCCCGCCCCCCGCAAGTCCTGCGCCCAGTGCGTCGAATAATGAAGGAAACGGTTAAATATCGATCGTGGCATAGATCAAATGTGGATTTTCGAAACAAGAACGTAAAACCTTAATTGTTAAAATCATTGAACAGCGAATTCGCGAATGTATCTCGCTTTATAAAGGTATCATGTAAACAATATTTGATATTCACGCTTAGAATAAAGAGGTTATGTTATAACAGGTTATTGTTATCATGACATGAGTCGGAGTAAGGGTGTACTGAAAGCTGAAAACTAAACAAGAAAAACTTGGTAATATACATGGCAGAAAAAAATATGTACATAACAACAGTTATAGGTAATTGCATTTACAATAAGATTGGTTCTATACAATAACGGAGATATTTCAAATTTTCAAAATCACCCCCCCACCCTCTAACCTTCCCTCTCCCAGGTCTGAATTTGATCTTTAGTTTAGCATCAAACTCATATATATATATATATATATATATATATATATATATATATATATATATATATATCGAGTTCGATAACGACAAAACAAAAAATGCGACCGCTAGAGCGGTAACACACAAATATATAGACAGATAGATCTATATATGTATGTAAATAAATATATATATATACATATATATATAATTTTGAACGGACCTCATTTTCGTCATCTACTTGGTAGGATCGATGGAAATTTGAAGAAATTTTTCGAAACTCGCGTCATGAGTACAACCTCAATAGCTGATTTCCCTTCTGGGAAATCTTTACGCCCAATTATATATATATATATATATATATATATATATATATATATATATAAAGACCGGTGCTTAACCGTTAAATGCTTCTGGTTTTGATCAAGGTGAGATTTTACCGAAAGAAGCCTGGACTTAAAATTATGCGGATTAGGTTAGAAAATAAGCTCTGCCGGTCATAGAAGGTAACTGGTCCTAGCCTAACTTTGGGCTGACAAGACTTCCTGTTGTCAAAGAGAAATTTGCTTTAAATAATATGGAAGCTTACATTAATCCCATTTTTCCCCTTCCAGTAGTAGCACTGCTCACGTCACCAGAATTGCGTGGCGACATTCGTCCAGAGAAAATTAATGAAGATTTACAAAGACAACCATCCCAAATATTAAAGTTCTAATTTATCAAAAGGAATGTCTTCCTAGGTTTAATATCAGATGGCCTATCAGGCGCTTGACTAATCGGCCGAGTTTTTCTCTTTCTCTGGCACAAGCTCTTTCTGTCATTGTTATAAGTCAATCGGACGGGGCCTGAATACATATTATGTTATATGTATTTGATTGCACCCTGCTTGAGGTTACATAAATAGCTTAACGGTAATGAAATTAATCACTGTTCTAGCGTCACGTTAACGGAATAACTACATTACAGAAGGAACAGGTTTGCCAACGAACCGGTCCTCGGCTTCAAAAGCTCGATGGGAAATCCTCTAATTTAACTCTATCATTATGAACGTGCTCTAAGTGTATGCTATTAGCTTACAAAAGTTTAAGATTTTGCATACTTTGCCTTGGTTGAATCTTGCCCTTTTTTCTTCTTCTTTTTCTTTTTAACCTTCCACCTCTTACAATAGTTTTTTAGAAACCTTTTTTTTTTTTTTTTTTTTTATTCACTGAGAAATATTCATTACACAGTTCAGCTATAATGGCTTAAACAAAACAGATTTCTCTTATGAAAGTTTTCACTTAGAGGACCATTTATATAAAAGACAGTAGAAATTTGAAAACCAGTTACGTTATTGGAATTAAGTCTGTAGACGTTCCCCCTCTCAAATTTAATTCCGTATTTTCCATTTAGTAGGGACGCCATGTTAAGAGTAGTTGATATTTAAGCAATTTATAAAAGATAACATGGGATGTTAGGCTATCGTGAAATAAAGATAAACATTTTGGAGATTTACAGAGGCCTGAAAACAAAATGGAAATAACAATGTTCATACTTATGGTACTATGATATAACTAACAAAATAATCATGCAAATAACTTGATCGATGAGATTGCTTGCTTTAAAATGTTCTATTAGTCCCATAATAGCTTATGATGTAATATTCCCTTACACTAGAACTCAATTCCTCCTCATCCGATTTCAGGCTTTCAGGTAAATGTCAAGATTAGTAAAGATCAAATAAAAACGTTGGTAAAAATAAATATTTTTATACATTTAACTTAGCTTATTTTGTTATATAATAGGTATAATAGGTGGAAATTGGAGAGAGTTTATGAAAAATTTCATCTTCATTAATTGACATTTGGATGGGACATCAGCCTATGAGAATTATTATTTATTGCAAGTAAGTTACAAACCCATTCCTTGCCAATATATTCCACGTAAAGACGAATTTAATCAATTCAAAAGAAAAATAGAAACAATGTTACCAAAATAAAATGTAAAAAAACTGCTAATTGACAGAATGCATAAGCTAACTTGCTGTCTATATCAAGTAGTTGAATTAAATGATTTTGACTTTACCAAAAAATCTGGAATTGTTTTTATCTTGTTTATAACTATAATAAAACAAACACCACAACTAACTAACAATATGTAAAGACAATATAACTACAATAAGTATTTTTCATTCTTTCTTTGCACCTGCAATTTCTAAATAATATAATTCATTATTAAACAACATTTTTTATAGCATATATTGTTAATTTATGAAAATAATTATTTTTCAGGGAAATAAATAACATTGATATTGTTTCACATCAGTGTTGTTGGAAGTGAAGAATATTGTGTACTTGGAAAGAGAAAATATAAGTGTTCTGAAAGAATAATCATTGTTTTTGGAAGCACTATAATTCGATTAAGTTATGTGCACAACTGTTAAGTTGTAGTGTTTAAAATAAGCTATTAGCATATTTCGTAAAACTATATCTATTTCTTATTTTGAATTAAAAGAATTTGACAGTAATTATTCTATGAAACTCACACCAAAAATAATTGTATGCAGTTATGCAAATTGCGATGTAATCAAAACTATTCATTTCAAATTGTACGTTAATTATAATATTGTATTTAAAGTAATGTATAGCGGTATTAATTACTATTTTTTTAATGTTTATATTTTTTTAAATATTTAGTCTGATTCCGTGTAACAACTTAGAGACAGCGTTAAGTTTGTGGTGAAAGGTGGAGAGGGAAAACATTGAGTCTGTATGGGAATACCAAGGGATCACCAAATACTGTATCTGTTCTATTTAACGATAAGTGAAACATATTACAAATTTTATGTTACTTTTCAATACCAAATCGGATGATCATTTTCTTTCTACTATACATATTAACTATTGTGTATTATATAATATATTATCCTTAGTTATATATTATCTCTTTTACCTACAAATGTCAAGATTCAAAGAGAATCTGAGAAAACAAAATTAACTCCATGCAAAATCACATTTGAACATGGTAAAATATTACATTGTAAGGTATTATATGGACCATTTTAATACCTAAAATTCTAATTTTATTTCTAAGAATTTGCCATCTCATAAACTACACTGTACCGCTCAGATACGTCATGTGAGTTAAGGAACCGGGCTTAATGCTCTTCGTAAATCTAGAGTCATGGGTTCGCGTGTGGACTTTACAAATCTATTAAGTGACGACGAATTCAGTAAATAAAATCCTTAGTTTCTCTCTGGCTTGACAAGGGTAAAGGGTAAATAACATGCCCAATTAGCGGTATTAGAATTAAGTGGACGTCAATTAATGATTTTAGCAGATTTTCCTAAAGGGAAATCAGCTATTGTGGTAGTACTCATGACGTGATTTTCAAAAATTTTCTTTTAATATCCATCGATCCTACCTAGAAGATGACGAAAATGAGGTCCGTTCAAAATAATATATATATTTTTCTGTTAAAGCTCTAGCGGTCGCAGTTTTTGCTTGATCGTTTTATGTACAAATAAAGATCAAGTTCGTTAATGGCCGAAATCGGACCTGTGGGAGGGGGGGTTTAGAGGAATTTTCGAAAATTCAAAATATCTCCGTTCCTTACGTCGGATCATAACATCGTAGAGAACAAATCGTTTCGCAAATAAAATTTACTATTAATATTGTTATATACATTTATTTTCTATCTTGAATATTAACCGAGATATTTGCATTTTTATCTTGTGTGTGTACGTAACGGACGAGATGAGATCGGTAGAACTTCGGTTCTAGTCGTGGGTTTCCAGCAAAAGCTAGTTGGGCCGTTTCCGTAACTGATCGGCTCTCATGAAATTTCTCTACTGTAAAACTTTACGTGGGAAATCTGCTTAGTTTACGCAGCCCCTGCGTGACGGACTTTTCTATTTAATATTAGTATTTATTAATACTGCATGTACTGTAAAGTCATTAGCGGTATAATATTAGTATTAGGGGATTGATATAATTAAAACTACGGGGGGAAACCTTTTATTGTTACTTTGTGATTATTATTATTTGGATATATCTACATCCATATCATCCAATGTCATGTGCAAGACATTTCAGCCTGCATTTTGTTATTAGAAATACAAGTTATTTTTTATAATTTGTGATTCTAATGATAGCTCATCAAATATTATTGTGAACTAAGAACAACGAACATGTTAATCTGTGCTTGAAAAATTTAGGTCATAATGTCCTTCGCGTGACATGTAAGCACTTTACTCATTAGAAAGTAATTATTCAATTCTATAAATTATTAAATTAAGTTGTTTTGGCTGATTACAAAATATGTTGGCATTATGGAATATTTTTTGCTCCTTAGAGAGGTTCTCGAAATCCTTGAGAGAAAGTTACATATATTCCCTGTTATCTTTCTACATGGGTCTTCTTTAAATAAATAAAAAGCATTTCGAAATTACTTTGAAAGGAACATCCACTAATTTCTATTACATAAGGATAAATGAAAAATAAGAGCGTCACGTCTTATTTTAAAATGATAACATCACATCATTTTGAACGCCAAGCGATCTGACGACGTTTGTTTTAAACTCTCTACTTTTAAGAGTATCATCTTTATACCCTTCTGTCGACGTTGTTTCTTTTAATTTTGTACCCTGTTACACTACTAACCGATGTTATCAGAATTAATTAAATAGCCTATAATTATGCTATGTCCTGTTTGTTAAACTGTGCTTCACTGTAATTTTCCCAATGGAGGTTCTTTTATCTATGTATAATTTTCTGGTTCTAAATTTTGATCCCCATTCAAAGATAATAGTACTAATATCTAAGCTCATCTTCAACATAATATCTGTTAGTCAAGGAGTTTCCTCGGTCCCATTTGTCGTCCGGATTCAATTAGACTCTAAAAGCAATAATAATAGGTTGCACAAACGCTTCTACATTACCGTGAAATGAAATGGACGAGTATTTTTAATGAAAATACTTATTATGAGTAATATAAAAAACAATGTAATAACAGTTCATAAATCGTACAAAAAATATGTTTGAAAATATTTTACAAGGATTTTATAAGCTGGATTTAAATATTTCAAAGCTATAAATGATATTTTCTTCACATTTTAATGTATGTATCTTTAGGGGAGTCGGCTCAGTGGTTGCAAGCTGTATTTGAGATTGAGATTTGAGGCCCGAGATGCCACACTAAATTCTCATGAGCTGTCTAAATTTGAATTAATTGAAGTCTTTGAGGTTGGGCCTTCAGTTCCACTATCAGTTTTCTCACTGTCAGCTCAGAATAGTGGACCAATAAACTTTAATTAATTAGTGAAAAAGCTTCTCGACACTTGTAAAAACTCACGCGCTCAGCAAAATATGTTTATGCAAGATACAGACTGAATGTGGGCTGTTGTGCTGCACAGGTTAGAACACATGGAGCCCTGGTATAAAGATGTGCTACTTTGGGCACATGATAGAAGGTTGCACAAGGAATTTAGTCAAAAAATGCCTGCTAATTTTTATAGGATATATATGTTGTTTGTCAAGTTATGTAAGAATTGAGCAACATTCTGCAATCACCCTACCAATATGAGGAAAACAAGCATAGGGCAGCAGAATATTAGACGGTGATTAAGGAAAACGGATCCTGGTGCAGAAATATATTTTGCTTGATCTCTCACATTTAAACCTCTATAATAGATAATATAATACATTATTTAGGTTTATATACTTTTAAAAATGCTCAGGAAAATCATTCAAGAATGTAAGTAAAAATGAGGAAGAATCTAAAATAATTAAAACCGGTTTCATGAAATGAGGCAACATTGTAAGAGAACATTCCACGAACTAAAAACACTCTAGATAGGGGATCTGCAAACTCATTTCCTTAGAATTCTTAGTGCCCTTCAAGACAAATGTCACAAGTTTATATCTTAATTTTATATCTATCAGCAGCTATCCTAAATGCTGAAAGTATGTTTGTTATGAAATAAAATCCTTGGTCGATTTTTAGTACCTTCTCTTTCACCATCTTGAGTATTCAAAACATCAGGTAACTATTTTGAATAATCAATGAACTTAAATATATATATATATATATATATATATATATATATATATATATGTATATATAAAATTGTAACCTCTGTCTGTACATTTGATTTTTTCTCTCGAAATTTCACGATAACTTTTCGTTTCACATGTCATAGACACCATAACTGCATTTTGTTTCTTTCATGTCTGTTTGTTGATTTATTTATTTGTTTCTTTATCCTAAACACTGGGACGGGGAATGTCAAAACGTTATGGAAAGTAAAGCCAAAAAAGTACCACTTCATTCAGTCTCAAATGAATTCCCGGGCGAAGCCAGGCACTGTCTTTTCAGAATAGGCACCTTAGCTAGTATATATATACACATCATAGGATCGTTGGACTTTTTTTTTAACGATGAATTTATCTTAGAATGTTGAGTGTTCCCCAACAACCGAATAGAGAATAGAATAGAGTTTTCTAAATAATCTTCATTTGTCTGCCGATTCTACTTGGAAGGTGGATAAATGAGGTAATTTCTAATTTTATATGCATATGCTAATAATATGTTATCATAAATAGGCAATGTGGCAGAATTTATAAAATACCACTTTTCTTCAACTCATTTTATTAACAATCTACTTTTTTTATTATAATGCATGTTCAAAAATACATTAAGGATACACATATTATATACATACAGCAATCATATACATAGAGACAGCCATGCAGAAACAAACACACGTACTCTAATTGGGACCTTTGATATTGTGGAAATAACTTCGTTGTGCGTCGCATAGAAAAACGTTATGTAACCAATCCTGTTAAGCGAGTCATTTTCTACAGTTATTTCTTTATGACTTTTGTTGCATCTGGAATATTAATGTAGTTAATTAAATGTTTTCGTTTTCACCCTTCAGAATATCTCCACTCGCATTAATCAGTTGATCTTTACAAGAAGCTAATAAATCATGAGAAGTTTTATGCTCAGCAATGTTTGCGTTTTGATTATTAATTTTTGGAGCAATAGTTTGAAATCGGATCAAAAGGTTGAAATATTTGAAATTCAAAATTTTAAATCTCAAATATCATCATGACCCGGATCGAAAAATGGTATAATTCGTTGTAATTTGCTGCATATTTTATCAGTATTCAGCTTTGAGAACACATAGGCAAATACCCGACGCGATGTCATTAATTTACATTCTATGCACTAAGCGATCTTATGTACCTAATTCGATATTTTAAATTTTCATGTGAAAAGAAAGATCAAATTCGTTATTGGCTGAAGTCGGACAAAAAAGAGGGGAGGTTTAAAGGGGGTTGAGGGTGGATTCAAAACATGCCCGTTACTAAGAATCGGAACGAAACATGCTAATGACCACTCTTACTGAAAATTTGATTCCCTATAACTGTTTCTCTCTGCCCCTCTAATATTGATAGAGATATTTGCATTTATTTTTCCAACATTCAAAATAAGTCAGAATTACAAAAAGTCTAATTTGAAACGTCAATTGTTTCCATTGGACAAGGATTAAGCTACTGAACATCTCAAGTCCCACTTAAATTTCATGTTTACATATCCTTCTTGTTCCAGAAAGAAAAGTCCGTCGCGAAGGGGCTGCGTAAACTAAGCAGATTTCACACGTGAAGTTTTACAATAGACATCTTCATACTAGTAACAGTGGTAGTAACGAGCCTCTAAACCAATTTCAAGAGTGCTAAACAGTTATGGAACGGACGAACTAGCTTTCGGCGGAAACTCACTAATAAAGGGTGTTTTTTTTAGAGGTATAGAACTTTAATTTGCAACAAAACAACGATGGATAATTCGATTGACAAGAATTTTTTTTTATTCAAAAGATAATCTTGTGGCACTACATTTTAAATATGATTTCTGGCATATGACCGCCACGGCTGGCTCGGATGTAGTCCAATCTGGAAGTCCAATTTTCGATGACTTTTTCCAACATTTGTGGCCGTATATCGGCAATGACACGGCGAATGTTGTCTTCCAAATGGTCAAGCGTTTGTGGCTTATCCGCATAGACCAATGACTTTACATAGCCCCACAGAAAGTAGTCTAGCGGTGTTAAATCACGAGATCCCCCAAAACACCCATTATAACCGAACATCAACCGATCTCATCTCGTCCGATAACCGCACGCACTTAATAAAAATGCATATATCACGGTTAACATATGAATTACAGAAAGAATGTATAAAACAACATTTATTGGTAATTTTTTTTTCCAACAATTTTTTGATCAGACTTATTGTAAAAGAGACTTTTTACTTTATTTATTGCTAACGTTCAGTTTAGATTTTTAATCCCGCCGGTTTTTTTAAACTTGCTGTTCGCCCTTCATTATCTATATAGCACACGTGTGACAGGTTAGTTTATCCAGTATATAAAAATCCGTCGTGTAAGGGGTGTGCAAACTAAGCAGATTTCCCACTGAAGTTTTACAATAGATAAATCTACACTTTTACACTTAACACCAGCGTGAATATTATGTGAACAAATAAAAATGACAATGAGTAATCATTCAATCAATTTACATTTTAATAACCTCAACAATATGAAGTGCCTGAATTGCAAAAAAACAGGTTTGCCAACCTCCTGGAGCTGAAAGATAGAAATGTTTTAGACCGGAAAGAAAAACAATTACTGAAATATATCTGAATAAAATATATTAATTATAGTGAAAACTATTTACTATACCTAGTAATACAATTTATAAGAACCAGAATCATTTTTATCTCAATCGCTCTAATTTTAGTAATCCAAGAACAAAAGATGGGGGGGGGGCATCAGAACGTACTTGCATGAATCTCATCTGGAAAGAATTTGTTTACACAACATTAGGTATTTTATCAAGAAATAAGACGGTTCATAATATGATGTTGGCTTATTCATAATCTAAGATGACAAAGATAGGGGACTTAAGGAGGGTTAAACATTAAAAAAATAGCTCGGTTAATATATGAATTACAGAAAGAATGTACATAACAACATTTAAAGGTAATTTAATTTACAATAAGATTGGTTATGTTCACTTTTTTGGGCCGAGAGATATTTCTAATTTTCGAAATTCCCCTCCGTCTGGTCTGATCTCTGTCATTAACGAAATTGATCTTTCTTTTTACATAAAACGAATAACTATAAAATTTTGTAACGACTAAACAAAAATTGCAACCGCTAGAGCGTCAACAGACCAATATACATATCTCATTTTGAACGGACCTCATTTTCGTCGTTTCATTTAAGGGAAATCTGCTAAAATGGAGAATAGATGTAGCAAGATCAGCTGCGTGGGAAATCTGTTTAAGCAAACTCAGCATTACGGACGATTTCTTGAAGGCATTGTATCACCGAAGATCTCATTTGAAGTTATATTTACATTGTCTCCTCATTATGGGTGAAGTATACAGAAGAGAATGTGAGATAATATCATATGCATGTCATTCCAGCAGGTGGAAAATCTGCTTAGTTTACACTGCACCTGCGTGACTGACATTTTTGTTATTATTCACAGTAGGGACATTGTGTAATTCATATTCAAGATGGAATAATCTAAGCAGATAAATGTGCAGAGGTTCTTGGGGGGGGGGGTTAGTGTGGGCCGACCTGTTTCGTTGCATAAGCCGAGCAGCAAGTGTTGTGGGGAGAAATGTGAAATGAGTTCAAAGCCCGTTGGTCGCCCACTACCCCTCCCCACTTAGCGACACCCTCCCCTTCAGATAGCCCACAACATACTACGCGACATACAGTAGCTAATTATTACCCTCTTGTCGCCCCATCACGCTCGTCAATACTTTACACCTTATTACCGCTATTAGTCCTATCCTCTCCAAATATACCTTAAAGCTACTCATGAATGGGCTAAAGAATACCTCCACAAAAAAGGAGACAATTAAGGAAATTCAAAGTGAACCTAATTTAAGAACATACTGACAGACTGCATCCAACGAAAAAACCTTCACATACCCCACGATATGACAGAACTATTAACTGACAGCAGCCAATATATTCCACAAATACTAACATATCTAAAACACATCAACATTTACAAAAACATATAATACAAAATAGAATAGGTCTGCAGCATACCTAAAAAGATTTAAAAGGGTTAACTTTTATTATATTCTTTAGAAAAAGCACGGATATGAGAAAGAATCAGATATTAAAGAAATATTTTCCATAATATAAAAATAAAGTAAAAAAAGGTAAACACATGAAGGAGTAAATATATCATTCTAATAACGCCCATCACCATCGCTGTGGGGAACAAAACCAAATAAAAAATAATTTAAGAACATTTAACTTAAGCGAAATCATCGACTGAGGTGGTATACGAGATAAATGCTTCAATTTTTTTTAAATGTCCATTGATCCTGTCCAGCTAATGACCAAAATGTATTCTTTATTTAATGACTTTTAGAATGCAATGAAACATCAACAAATAATAATATTATAATCTATATTCGTTAGTGTTCATTTTATGCTACTTCTGCCAATTGGGAAAGATCATCTACATCACCCTATTCTAACCAGGGTAGGACTAAGGATTTTATTTAGAATCCTACCCACGGAATCAAGCCCATGGCTCTACGTTTACCAAATGTATTATTTATTAACGTCCATATATTGCAACTAAGGCTAATTTGGACGGGTTATCTACAGGTCACCACCCTTTTCTAGCCAGGGTGGGATTTTAGGAGGTTATTTAATGAATTTCGCCACTAAATAATTTCCTTTGCCCAGGCAAGAATGAACTCGCCACTCTAGGTTTGGCATGCGAGATAATGGTCAACGCTTTAACTCACATGGCTAACCTGAGCCTCGCCAAATGTATTAATACCAACATATATGTGCCTCACATTGCTAATCTAAGCCACTAATTATACAAATAAATTATTTATTTATTTAGTTTGTGTCCCACATCGATGGTGATTGGCAAGATCTCTGTTAGAATAATATATTTATTCCTTCATGTACACCTTAGTTGTACTTTATTTATATATTATGGAAAATATTCCTTAAATATCTGAGTGTTTCTCATATCCGTGCTTTGTCTAAATGAATATAATAAAAGTTATCCCTTTTAAATCTTTTTAAGTCGTTATTCTATTTTATACTATATGTATTTGTAAATGTTTATATGTTTTAGGTATGTTAGTATTTGTGGAATATATTGGCTGCTGTCAGTTAATAGTGCTGTCATATCGTAGGGTATGTGAATTTTTTTTCGTTGGATGCAGTCTGTCAGTATGTATTTTATCCTTAGGTGTTTGTTGCAGTATTTGCATATAGGGTTATCTGTCCTTGTCATTAAGTGTCTATGTGTCAGGTATGCGTGGCCGATCCTGAGTCTGGCAAGAACAACTTCTTCCCGTCTAGTACTCCCATGGCTTGATTGTCACTCCTTAATAGTACTCTTGATGCTGTTGAGGTGGATTTTTACTTCCATCCATTCTGAATCAAATTAAAATACTAATAAATACTTTTTGGAGCTTCCATATTAAAATTCATCGCACATGTCGCTAGGCATGTCTGTAGCTCAAAGGAAGAGAACTAGACTTATTATCCAGAATTTCCATGCTCGACTCATGGAAGGTGCGTAAAGTTTTCTTAAAATAATTAAAAGTGAAGACCGTGTAAATAAATATAAATTTAAAGACATCCCCGAAACGAACAGACGTGAGCTCCTAATGTTTTTCAGTCTAATCTTCATCCTTTAAGCCTCCAGATGTGATATATATATATATATATATATATATATATATATATATATATATATATATATATATGTGTGTGTGTGTGTGTGTGTGTGTGTGTGTGTGTGTGTGTGTGTGTGTGTGTGTGTGTGTGTGTGTGCGTGCTTCTAGTGGTCAAACCTCCACAATTTTTATTTGATTGCTATCAAAATCGATATTTAAATGTTTCGTCTTTTACGGCTGAGGATGATGTTTGTTTATGGCTGAAAGTAGTCCAAGAAGATTGGGGCTGGGAGTTGGTTTAGTCCTAAGTTGTAAATATTTCCGTTATTATGGGTCGGGTTCTAAAGTGTTATATAACTTGTTTTGTTGATAAAGTTATGTCCTTCAATTGTCAATCCATTCTTTTTTTTTCTTAAAAAAAAAATCGTGTATTAACTTAGTTGCATGTTTGTGATTTAAGACTTTAATTAATGCTGCCCCCACTGCCCACTTTTCATGCAATTTTCAGTTTGAGTTATTATATTACTAAGCAACTAACATTCAGCTTAAATTTAAAGACTTGATTAGATTGGGTTCTTACTAGGAAATAAATAAAAAGTCGAGTGATAACACCACCATTGAGACAGTCCAACACGCTGGAAATCTGATTAGTTAACGCATCCCCTCTGATTAAACCTTTAATATTTATTATATGCCGTAAACCTATAGAGACCCGCCATCATGCTCGAATAATTACAATCTCTTGTTTCACTTCACAGTGAAAATGCGATAAGATAATGTTTTTAAATAATTTCTGCCAACATTTACTTATATTCTATTATTTTTGTTTGATTTATATTAAAAGGTATAGAATTTCGTGAAGTCCCACAGTATTTATGCATATTTTTGTTTTTTATTTATACAGGAGCACCCGCAACTAGGCGATTTGGCTCAATAAATTCAATATAATAGAAAAATAACAAAAACTGTATCAACAATAAAAAATAAACATAACGATAAATAAACATTAAATACAAGTACTAAAAACAACAAATATTTTACTATACTACAAATATTACATTAAACTAGTATTAAAGGTAACAATTTAAAATGGGTTTATTATATATGTAATGCGTATTAATGGGTTAACATGTTTAGACAGTTACAATATAAATATTGCAATTCGTGTTATAGTGTGGTTAAGTGTATTTTTATTTGTTTTGACATTCATTGAGAATATTGAAATTAGCCGTGGTGATGTATCATATTTGGGATTTTCATAACGTCTACTTGTGCACCCTCCTCGATCGAAATTGACTATTTCGGGGGAGGGGGTTTGACAGAGGACAAATATTTTAAAAATGCTAATGTCTTCGTACGTATTTGAGATACAAGATATTTGTATACGACCTTTTATTTTTATCATGAAAAGATCTATAAATTAAGTTCTATTCATTGGAATGGAGATATTATAAATCACTTTCAAATGAAATGCATCCAAATATTTTTTATTTAATGTAATAGGAGGACAAGGAAGTAATGCGGTGCCCACACAAGATTTTAGCAGATTTACCCTAAGGAAAATCGGCTATTGAGGATGTACTCATGACGCGATATTCGAAACATCCCCAAAAAGTCCATCGACCCTACACAGGCGACGACGAAAATAAGATCCGATCAAAATGATATGTTTATATATATATATATATATACATTTGTCTGTTGACGCTCTGGTGGTTGCAATTTTTGTTTGGTCGTTACCAAATTCGATAGCTAATCGTTTTATGCAAAAAGAAAGATCAATTTCGTTGATGACAGAAATCGGACGAGTTGGAGGGGAATTTGAAACATCTCTCGGATGGAAAATTGTACATAACCAATCTTGTTGCAAATTACCTAAAATGTTGTTATGTACATTCTTTCTGTAACACATATATTAACCGAGATATTTGCATTTTTTTAATTTTTTGTCCTCCATAAACCTCCCTTTCTTTGTCATATCATGAACCGTCTTATTTCATGATATAATACCAAATGTTGTGTTCAAAAAATCGTTTCTAGATGAGATGCATGAAAATATTTTTTCATGCTCGCCCCCCCCCCAAATCTTTTGTTATTCTTATTGGATCATTAAAATTAGAGCGATTGAGACACAAATTATTCTGGTTTTTATTAATTACATTTCTAGGTATAGTAAATAGTTTTCAATAAAATTAAAATATTTTATTCAGATATATTTCAGTAATTGTTTTTCCTTCCGGTCAAGAACATTTCTATCTTTCAGCTCTAGGAGGTTGGCAAACCTGCTTGTTTACAATTCAGGCGCTTTATATTGCTCAGGTTATTAAAATGTAAATTGATTGAATGATTACTCATTCTCATTTGTATTTGTACACTTAATATTCACGCTGGTGTTATGTGTAAAATTATATAGATTTATTGTTCTATTGTAATAACTTCACGTGAGAAATCTGCTTTGGTAAATCAAGTAAAGGGTTGGAACCGCCAGTATAGATGATACTGTAGTCATATCAGTCGGTGCATACGTCATCACTGGCTGATGATCGAGTACAGTTGGCAAGCGCTTTTGATGCAAAGGCACCGTCTTCAAGTTGGGCTTGAAGACGGTCCCTTTGCATCGAAAGCACAATGCCAACTGTACTCGACCAACAACCAGTGACGACGGTATGCACAGACAGATATGTCTACAGAAATCTGCTTAATTTACGCAGCTCCTACACGACGGGCTTTTATATACTGGAGAAACTAACCAGTTACACATGTGCTGTTCAGATAATGAAGGGCGAACAGCAAGTGTAAAAAACCGCCAGGATTAAAAATGTAAACTGAACGTTTGCAATTAAGTAAAGTTAATCATCAAAAAAACATTATCGTAGAGTCACAGCTTAATTAGTGTTGGTATAGATACACGACATTATTGATTATTTCTTTTGAATGGCTCCGAAGCTCTAGCTGCCTCCATGGAGAGTCTCGATCTCAATACATGGAGAACAATCTGGAATGAACGTTCAGGGATATGTAAGGTTCAATGTTAACATTGATATTACATGAGCGATGCAGTGGCCAACGTTTTGCTCTGCACCCTCACGTTGGCTCCAATGGGGGTCTCCACGTCTATCATTGAATAAATTATAATTGTAATAAGGCTTGAGTGTCTTCTTCAAGAGGAGGACTTGCCTCTTTCAGCATTAATAAAGATAATCCCAAGGGTTTCCTATAACAGCTTTCTTTTGTAGCACTCACAGAACTACTTCATGCATAATGCAACAACCTCGAGTTTACCCAACATTTAATACTTATAATAACATGTAGACCGTAAATTTTAATTATTTTGAAACTGTTAATATCCTTTTTATGCTTTTATATAATGACTTAACTAACGTCGTATTTAGCTAATGAAATTAAATTGGCATCGTCTCCTTGAAAAATACTAGTAATAGTATGAAATTCGTAGTTAATTATTCCTGCAGGATGTGGGGTGATATCTGCTTCAGAGTACTTACTGAGACACAATACTGTAGCTAAGATATCTCACCAAGGAATTTTCACGAAACTCGGTATGGTGGACAGTGAAGCCCCATTGTATCGCTATAACTCTCACATATTAACCCTCCGTCGGGCGCACCTCAGGATAAAACAAAATTGGGCGCACCCGGCCTGAGAGGCCACCCACATATTTTAATCCCCCACTCTCCAACTAATTAATTGTAATTTAAAACACTGGTAGGACAGACTTCGTTAGGATCTAAGGAAAACAAATATGCTATTTAGAACGTAAAATAATGACTTTATTAGAATAGAATGAAGCTTAAACTAAAGAAGTAAAATTGATAAGGTGCATTCCGCCTGAGAGGCCAGGATTAGACTAGCACTTATTTCTCAAGATATCGACGAAATTCTGTATAGAATAACATTAATCTTAGTAAAAGAAACGATTGTAATAGACTAAGCATGAACACGAATCAGGAAACTACTGGGAATGGCGCCTCACAGGGTAAACAGAATGAGGCGGGGCATCAAAAAGTATGTTTTCCAGGCCAGCTGCGCCCGACGGAGGATTAATTGAGAAGAATAATATTAAAACTTATTGGGAGGAACAGATTATATTATCCACTCTAACAAGCTGGACATTTTCATCAATAATAAAGAAAATAAAATAGCCTAAATGGTAGATATTACGGTACCAAATGATAAGAACATCCAAAAAGCAATTGCCGAGAAATTTAGAAAATATTAAGTCTGGGCTGCAAAATGGAAAGATCTCAACAAATTGGAATCAATCAGAGTTGATCATGTCAATAGGACAGTAGATTCGTACTTGGAAGTGCAGAAAACGAGAAGGTTCACGGAGTTGAAATGTCTGAGGTATACAATAGGGGCCATGTGAAAGATTTGGGAAGAAAGTCAATTCCCTGAACTAGGTGAGCCAGGTAATATTCTCCTCATTGTCAGAAAACTCCTTGAGCTAGCTGTAATCATGATGACTGCAGATTACCCAACGACAAGGTCAAATTCCATGTTTTACTTATCTGTAGTAATCATACAGGGAATTAAGATCGAAGGCTTTTGCCCCAGACAAATGTGAGAGTAAAAGTTGATAAATTCCGGTAGGCGAAAGTTAGCGAAGTAATTAGAATTTACCTGGCCATGTAAATTTCTGAAAATTAAATTTTATAGCTATATTTATAGCTGTAGAGTGGGATAAGAGGTAATGAGGGTCTCACTGAACTTAAACTAATAATTTAAGAGTGTCTCACTGAACTTAAGAATGGCGCGCAATATATAGTTTGATGTTTTTGGTTCGCGATTCAATATACTTAAAAATTATGAAAAAAGTTTATTTCTCACTCAAGAATAAGTAACGTTCCGTTCAACATTTGATAGTGAGCAACACACACACACACACACACACACACACACACATATATATACACACATATATATATATATATATATATATATATATATATACATACATATAATTTGCACAAAGGAGTATTTTTATCTAGGGGTTCAAAATTAACAGTTACTTACGTTACGGGCCTAGATCGTATGATTCTCATTGCCTAGGGGAAAATGTGCTAAAAATAGAGAAGAAGAGGTTCCGTGAATCTTTCTAATATTTTTAATAGTCGTATAAAGCTTGTTCTTAATAATTGTATAAATCAGAAAATTTTCATCAATCATCAGAATGAGTTTCATCAATACTGTGAACCAGTTGACTGAGGTCGTACTCATGACGCGATTTTTGAAAAATTTCTTCAAATGTCCATCGATCCTACGAATTTGACGAAAATGAGGTCCGTTCAAAAGTATATGTATATATGTCTGTTAGCACACTAGCGGTCGCAATTTTTGTTTAATCGTTACTAAACTCGTTATTTAATCGTTTTATGAAAAAGAAAGATCAAGTTCGTTAATGGCTGAAGTGGGAGGGGGGCGAATTCGAAATATCTCCGTTACTATTCTTCGGATTGAAAACTTGTATAGAACCAATCTTATTGCAAATTAAATTTACTATAATTATTTTTAAGTGCATTTATTCTTTATCTTTAATATTAACCGAGCTATTTGCATTTTTATTAAGTGTGTGCGGATAACGGACGTGATGAGATCGGCTGATATTGGTTCTATTCGTGACTTTCCGCCATAAGCTAGTTCGGCCGTTTCCGTAACTGTTCGGCTCTCGTGTAATTGGTTTAGAGACTCGTTACTACTACTGTTACTAGTATGCAGATTTCTCTATTGTAATACTTCACGTGGGAAATCTGGTTAGTTTACGCAGCTTCTGCGTGACGGACTTTTATTTATTTTGTCAATAAAGCTTTTTTGGGCATTTCATTCAATGACTTAATTTTAGGGGCTACCTGCCGATTAATATAATTCGTGGTCTTGGATTCCCTCCTGAGCAAAGGGAATAATTCATAATTAAATCATTATATACCATCTTCTTCCTCAAACTGAGTAGAAAACATACGAACATACTATTCATTTTAAATGATGCTATTTGTAAATTAAATGACAAATACAATACCAAATGTCTATTAAAATTTAGCCAATACTTTTCCCTTTGTATAATATGTATCAGAGAAGAATACTAAAGAAGCCTCTAGCTGTTCTGGGAAGAAAAGGGAAGGAGGGAGAGGGGGCCTGCTCAGCGTAAGGGGTGGTTGCCTTGAATGCCTTTAGAGATGCTCTCATGTGTTGGGCAGGACTGAGAAAAATACCCCAAGGACTGGAGGGGTTGCATTAAGTATATAAGGTAGCCAAAGGCCCTACAATGCAACTATTGTAGGGAACACAACCCTTGGCCGCTCCGCCTAGGGCCTCATTCCCCATTCACAGAACCTTTTCAAGCTGAAATTAAACTCCGAGGCTATATCCCTTTGCAAGGGGAGAAAACACATCTCCCATTCAAAGAATATATCCTTCCCTCCACCGGCTACCACATTAAGGCCATATTATTCCAAGTATTTCGGGTATTATACGTCTACATGTTGTATACTTTACTAATATTTTAAATATACTAGAGGGCCCATCAACAGTAGATCCCGCACTCACAAGGGGAGTGCACGGCCTTCCCCCCTCCGATTTGCAAGAAAATGTTTTAGTGTTTAGTAGCCGATGAAAAACCAATTCTGGTAAAGCGAGAGAACGCACTTCTCAAGCGTTCTTCTAAAAAAACTTGTTAAAGTTTGCCAGAACGTCTTGAGTTGTTCTCAAGATACCTATTGCAAGGAGTCCCTCCTGGCTCAGGGGATAGCTCTTTCTTTTTGTAGCCAAAATTATCGAAATCGAAACTCGCCGAGAACGACTATGTTTTTCTTTATTTTTTGCTTCTAGGTCGTTTATTTGATATTAATAAATAAATGATTTATTTTTTTAATTTTTAGCGTTTCCTATATATTTAAAGAAAATTCGAATGCTTTCTATCAAAAATGTAATTGGTATAAGGAAATATTTAATATTATACAAGAAATATATTATTAATTGAAAACGTAAGTATATAACAATTATCAACAATACCGAAGATATATTTTTTAATATTTTTAAACGGTTTTATCTATCTATACCAATTTATTTGATATTTTATTTTGCAATAAATAAAGATTTAAAATTTTCTAGCTCTAGACATAAAAATATTCTTTAACGGTTTTCTACGTTAGAGCTATATTTTCATTATACGGCATTGGATCACTGACGTATATTTCTATCGCGATTCCTCAATATACTAAATAAAACACGCCCGAATAAAGGGAACAATTAAAATTAAGTTAAGTATATAAAATGGTAGTAATAAGTCACGAACTTAAACATAGCTGCAGGAGTTGATACTTAAACTGGGAGTAGATTTCTACTTAATGTCCAATCATAATAGCTTGTATGTCAAAGCGTAATGCTTACTTCATTTGAGGCATTAATTAGCACTGGATTAACATAGTTCGTGGGCTCAATTACCGCGTGGGCAAAGAAAATTTATTAATAGCTAAATCACTAAATAAAATCTCTAGTCCCAACCAGACAATAAACGATCGGGGATTTGTAGATGACTTGCCCAGGACAGCTTAATTTTACACGTTCATTTTTTAAAACATGGTATGATATGTTACCACTGCTTAATATATACTTTCAAAAAAAAAAGACAATTATAAAATACTGAAGGAGAGAAAGAGTCCTCTCTGAAGATGTTCGAAAGAAAAACTTACAGTTCATAAAATGTATGTTCCGAAATGAGGATAATCAAGAATATTTTACAAGGGAGTTAAATGCCCCAGTCAGGTGTATTAAGTCAGCGGACTGAATTCCGCCAGGACAAACAAGGTAACTTTCTCATTGGTACTGATCAAATCAGAGGTTGGTTGGCCCAGTATATCAGAGATATATTAAATGTAGAGACCTGTCGAACGGGCTTTAGTCAGATTAGCAAACATAATAATGATGAGAATGACCTCTCCCAAATGAGAAGAAAGAGTCCGTCACGCAGGGACTTCGTAAACTAAGCAGATTTCCCACACACATATTCCCTATTTCTTTGTAAAAAAACACATGAGAAGAAGAGAGCGGCGGGGGGGGGGGGTACTAAATGATTAAACCAAAAAAGTACGAATAACTCGATGAATACTTGAGTTACGAAAAAATGTATAGAACAGAAATTATGCAACTTCATTAGTTTAACAAGATTGATTCTATAAAACTCTACGGTCCGACAAATAATAACGGAGATATTTTGAATGTTCGAATTCCCCCTAGACCCGCCCCCCCCTATATTCCTTGTCCGATTTCTGCCAATCACAATTATGATCTTTAGTGTAGAATAAAACGGTTAAATATCGAGTATGGTGTAGATCAAAAGAACATTTTCGAGATAAAGACGTAAAATCTTAATTGTAGACGTCATTGCACAACGTATTTGCGAGTGCCGCTCGCAATAAAAGCTCAATGAAAACGATATTTGGTATTTAAGGTTAGCATAAAGTGGTTCGTGATATAACAGCTTATTGTTAATATGACATGAGTAGGAGTGGGGGTTTACTCAAGGATGAAAACTAAAAAATGCAAATATCTCCGTTAATATTTACGATAGAAAAAATATGTGTATGTCAATATGTATAGGTAATTTTTTTTTCAATAAAAATGGTTATGTAAAATTTTTCGATCTGACTTATAGTATTTCAAATTCTCCCCCCCCCCTCTAACCCTCCCCTCCCACTGGCCAGATTTCTGCCATTAACGAACTTAATCTTTCTTTTTACATTAAACGATTAAACATCGAGTTTGGTAAAGATAATAAAAATCGCGACCGCTAGAGTGTTAACAGACTTATATATATATATATATATATATATATATATATATATATGTGTGTGTGTGTATGTATGTATATGTATAATTTTTCTTCTTATTCAGGAAACAATATTATTTATATATTCATCAAATTTTATGGCAAGGGTCTCCAATAAAAAACATTTTTTTCGATGCAAACTTTACTGAAACTGCCCTACATGTTTCGTGGTTTATTTGCCACTTCTTCAGAGGTGATACTGTATCATATGCCTCCTCTGTGAGGACAGTCGCAACGTAATGTAAAAGGTAAACGAGCACTTCAGAAATGGATAGCCCCTGGAGAGGTGCCAAATAAGCCACGAAACATGTAGGGCAGTTTCAATAAAGTTTGCACCGAAAAAAAATGTTTTTTATTGGAGACCCATGCCATAAAATTTGAAGAATGTATAATTTTGAACGGACCTCAACTCCTAGGTAGGATCGATGAACATTTGAGGAAAATTTTAAAAAATTGCGTCATGAGTACGATCTCAATAGCTTTTTTCCCTTATGGGAAATCTGCTAATAGATCTCTCCATAGATTTTGTCCCATTGGTCACTTATAGGAAGTTAATAGAGATGAGGAATACTGTGAGATCACGAGAGAGGTGTTTATTGAGAAAGCTCAATAACAAGTCTTCGTAGGTTGATGTTAGAAAAAGTCCGTTGAGCAGGGGATGCATTAACTGAGCAGATTCCCCATGATCTGATATGTGGGACGCTCGTGTTTTCAACTCACTCTATCTATTCTCTATTTCCCCCTTACAAGAAGCCTATGTAAACACGAATTGATATACAAGCTGGGCGGGAGGCGTTTAGTGATTCAGTTACTCAAAGTGAAAATGGGATGGGCAGAGGACGGGTTACTGAATAATTCAAATATCCCGTTTAATATTTGAGATAAATAAAAAAAAAAGGATTGAACCACATTTAAAGGAAATTAAATTTGTAAGAAGGTAAAGTGAGATATTACATTTTTCGATTTATACTAACTGAGTTATTACGAATTTTCGATTTTCATCTTCTCTCAACCCTCCCACTGTCAAATTTCCGCCATTGTCATCTATCGTCTCTATAATTGCACGAACGTTTAAATATCGAGTATGGTATTGAAAAGAAAAATTTCATGTAGACTATAACGTAAAATCTTAAATGTTGACGTCGTACCGAACTTACGTGTATATTTGGGTTTGTTTAAATGCACCGGAATCAGATGTCAAAAACGATAAGGTAAATACCTCTAAAAACATGTTTTTGGGTGTGAACTTATGCATTTATATATCTATTGTATTTTCTTTGACGAACTAATTTTAATTCATGCTTAAAATGTACATCATAAAACTCGATCAATAATTGAATATTACAAACGAATTCAATGAATGTTTATGCAAATTATTAATTATGTACTCTTAATCAATGGTATTTCTGTAATACATTAATTATTATTATTAGATATATAATAGTTACACAATAATATTATAGGCGTGAACAATAATTATAGTAAGTTGCATGACTAATTACTCTGAAGTAGCATAATATTCTTGAAACCATGTAAACGAATAATTGTTAATAAAGCAATTAAGATAAATTGGTTAAAATTAGTTACTGTAAGCACGAAGTAATGAGTATCATGCATTTAATAATGTGAGTGTATTTATTACTTTTTTCTAAAATCATTTAATATACATGTTTCGCTGTAAGTTACCAAGAGTGAATTTTGTATGCTCCTTGTAGCAGATAATAGACGCCAAAAATGATGAATCTTGAAGTCCGTTAATTTTATATGGAAGGAAGGCAGCTCTCGCTAAACATGAAGAGTTAATTGAATCTTCTTAAAGAGTGTGGTGGAAGATCCTAGAGGGCCGGGCATATCTCAACTTTCTATCAAGAAGGATGGTACTGCTTAGCCCACTAAGAGCCGGTGTCTGAGTAGAAGATGAAGATGAGGGGGTCAGATAAAAATATTACCCCGCCCGGGACGTCAGGGTTGATGTGCTTGCCGTGCTCTGGGTAGGCGAGGTGAAAAGATTTGAGGAAGAAACGGAGAACCAAGTGGCGCGGAAACAGGTTGAAAAAGTATGACCGCTCGCCGCGGCCGGACAAACAGGTTTTAGAGAGACAAAAGCGATCAAAATTAGTGAAAGTCTGTTGGGCCAGGTGTTTCAGTTAACGTGGTCGGTTTCTCCAGCTTGCAATCATCTCCTTCTCTCTCTCTCTTCTCTCTCTCTCTCTCTCTCTCTCTCTCTCTCTCTCTCTCTCTCTCTCTCTCTCTCTCTCTCTCTCTCTCCTTCTCTCTCTCTCTCTCTCTCTCTCTCTCTCTCTCTCTCTCTCTCTCTCTCTCTCTCTCTCTCTCTCTCTCTCTCTCTCTCTCTCTCGCCGACCTCAAAACTTCACTTGGACCTTTTAATATTCCAACTAACTAGGAGCAATTACTTATGTATGTGCAATCTTCCCTGCTTTCCTAGGAGTGGTGAATCCCAGATCTTTCGTTTTGGGTTATAACCTGTATATACAAGACGGTATTATGTTTACCAGTCCAATACAATACTCTCTCAAAGTTCATTTGAGTCCTTGACTAGGTAATGTCCTGAAATTTCAAAATGACGAAATTCATATCGAATGCATAAAGTTGACCACTAAACCAAAAAAAAAAAAGAAGGACGCAACAAAACTCTGTAGTATAATTCTATACTAAGAACACTATATATAGTCTACTAAGTATAACACGCGCAATTGAACACTCAGTACAACTTCTTCAGGGTACCATTTACAATTTAGAAGAATGGAGTCGTAGGGATGGGCTCAAATTCTCATCCCCTAAAACAAAAACAATTATTTTCTCTAAGGAAATAATACTTCCTTCAGTAAACCTAACTCTTTAACAATATTTCAACCCCTCTGGCTAATAACTAAAGAACATTAGGTCTATTCCTTGACAGTTAACATGGACCACTCACATGAAAGAAATTCTTCATAGATGCACAAAATCTCTGAAAGTCTTAAGGATTTTGAGTAATACAAATTGGGGAGCTGACAGAAGTGTAATGGTTACATTTTAGCGGTCATATACCAGGTCCATTCTGGATTAGGGTTGCGTAGCTTACTCATCTGCCAAGAAAAGCACTTTAAAAATGTTATAGTCCTTACAAAACACAGCTCCCAGGCTATAAACGGGAGCATTTCGAACAAGCCCAATAACCAGCCGTTGTGTTGAAGCAAATGAATTGCCATTGGAGTACAGACAAATGCTATTGTCCATATATAATTTTCTCAAAGCCAAATCTTAAACTCTGTGTTAAAAAACTGTGTCTCCAACTGCTGATGAAACTACAATACAGAAGTATACAGCAAATCCTCTACCAATCCGATTCCTTAAATACACACACAAAAATTGTATTCAAAGAGAAAATATTTAAACAAAATATACTGAAACATGTTATCCTTGGAAAACTGACAAACTGAGCATTGACATGACTCTAACACAGTACCCTAAAACTAACCCGACTTCTGAACATCATTACCAAAAACATTTTACTTCTCTACTAACAAAAGCTACCAAATGAGACTAGGGCATATATACAGCTGAGCTTGAAGCCATGAGGCAACATTCCTGAAACTACAGACAATATAATTTGCACAGACTCTCTTAGCTCATTGCATTCAATAAAAAACATATAAAGTTAACATCAACTCATCTCGTGCATATTACAAAAAATCCAGACATTAAACTAAAGAATAACTATGTACTCGTTACTCGGACATACAAACATTAGAAAAAGCGCACAATTAGACGAACATGCCAAATCAGCTACTCAAAAAAGAACTCACGACAACACATATTGTCCACACCAAGATATTCAAGCCCAAACAAAACATATGATACTTAAATTCATGGCAGAAATCTTGGTTTACCACAACTGACAACAAACTTCGAGAACTGAAACATATACTTCGTGAATGGCCTTCCTCAAGAAGGGAATTGGTCATTGATGACTGACACACACTTACTTACTTACTGGAGAAGACGAACCCTACTGCCAACACAGTAACTGTAAACTGACTATAAAATATATAATAACTGACTACTAAGGGCTCACATAGACCTACCATACACTTTGACTGAATTTCTACATGACCGTAGCCAGTATATAGACCGCGTATTTCACTACTTGAAACATAACAACTTTAAAATAAAAAATTATAGTGCTGGACAATACTGAAAATATTTGCAGAAATGAGCATACTTACGCAAATATAATAAATTGATTACAGGAATTTAACTGATTCGTCGCAAAATCAACCTAGTCGCGAAATGCGATTATTGTAAGAATAAATAAATAGTATGATTATCGTAAGCAGGAACCAATAAGGTTACAATTCTCGTCCACTCAAATCTCACTTTTTAAACTAAATTGCATCACTCTTTAGAGTTCAGTGGCAAGGATCACTGACAAAATCTCCTTTCTATTCCAACGCAGACTTTACTCAAAATCGCCATACAGGTTTCGTGGCCTATATACCAACTCTTCAGGTGTCATTCCTTCTAGTTATGTGGTGCTCCTACACTCGTTGATGTAAACCTGCCGCGGGGGGGGGGTAAGGTGTTTTTGAATATTGGATCCAGAATTAGAAGAGTAAATCACATCATTTTTAACATGATCATCATTTTCTCAAGGTTTTTAAATTATGACAACGGCCCAATTGTTAGCAATAAATAAGATAAACAAAACCATAAGTCTTTGGGCTAATGTCGGCTTTTTATGGAAAAGAAATTCACTTCTACTTAATAATGATCTTTAATATCCATGACAACGAAATATATGGGACATGATAATTGAATGTTGAGAAGTGATTACATACAACCCGATTTACGTTTATTCGTTGAGAGTCATCAATAGTGCATCAAATTCTCCGCAGTTCTCTGAGAGCAATAAACATACTCACTCACTATTCTGTATAAATATTTCCAAAAGTAAATCGGGACCTTGTACATGTGTATATAATATTAAATGGACTTCAATTTCGTCGTCTACCAAGAAGTTGCGGTGAATGTCTGGAGGAACATTGGAAAATCGCACAAAGACCACTATTAATAAAATAAATAATAAATGAAACATTATCTATGGAAATTTGGTTAAGAATGGCTGCTGGGAATATAGATTCCACAACATGGTTTGCTATCCTTAGAAAGACAGGTAACTAGGCAGGACTATAGCCACGTAGAGTACATTAAACGATAAGTCCACCCTTAAGGCTGCATTTGTTGACTCCTATACTATCTGTAAGGGATGTGAGTAGGGGGCAGGTCTCTCCTTCTCCTCAAGGCTATATTTTGCATATCTCCTTCCTGTCTCTTTCGTATTTTATACTTGGGGCCCATTAACAGGAGGTTTTCTCTCCCCGGACTTTTTTTTCTCTTTTAAATAGCGTTTACTCCTCTTCCTATGAGGATGAGACCGGCTTATGAGCCTGGTTTCATGTCATATTTGGGTCAGACCTGGAATGGTGCACGCACTGACAGACATCACGAGCTCACTAATACAAATTGTTAAACAAAAATACAAAACATCTTAAATTTATTGTGATACAAGATGATGACGGGTTAGCAATATTTCTTGAAAAATAAAATTGATTATTAAATAATTGATTCTGGACATTGACTGATGATCTATAAAGATAAACATCTTTACTCATTGAAACTTTCTGTAAACTGTCGTCCTACTTTGTATGTTATTCATTCAAGAAAAAAATGATTTTCAACTGAATTTACTTTAAAAAAACTTAGATTCGTTGCTAGCCTGTGAAATTATTTAATTAATTGACTTTAAGATCCAGTTTAACTTTTTCCAGATTCTGCAAAAATATTATTACAGAAGTATGAAAATTTTGCTGTTTTCCTTATTTACAAGTAAATCATTTATTTATATTGTTTTTGAATTTTTATCATTGTTTCTATTGATATATATATTTATAGTCCTGATTTCGATTGTCATCTAAACAAAAGGAATTTATTTAGAGACGAACTCATTAAATGAAATCCCTCATCCTACCCTGGCTAGAAAATGAGAATCCTACCCAATTATCCTTAGTTGCGTAAATCGGACGTTAATAAATAAATAACAACAACAATTGTATTGATGCATTATATCACTAAATATCTCAAGTCCAGCTTAATTTGTAAGTCTTCTGTACTTACTATGGAATAAACAGAGTATTAAATTGTGAGGATATCATGTGTGAGTGATTATAGTAGATGAGCAATCCACCTAGTTTATGCAACTCCTCCCTGATGGACCTTTAAAGTTACACATTTCATCAGAATCATCATGTCTTCTCATGTTTGTTAATCTAACGTGTATGAAATTTCTTGTCCCTATATTTTATAATTTGTAATGTTAATACATGACTTTTCCTGCTCCAAAAGAATTGACCAAAAACATTCAACAACGTTACAATGTCCTAATATAAAGTTGCAAGAATCTAAATCTATTTGACACTGCTTAAGGCTTGCTCAGGGTTAGGGCATGTTCGAGATAAACAGGCGGGAATAGGGCTTAAATGAAACTGATGAAGGTTTAATCAGAATCTTCCATCATTTCGTTTTAGCCCTAATTACATAGAGGATTGGCCAGGGCGCTGAGAGCTCCTCAGAAATTCTATTAGTGCCAACTCGTCCCTCAAGCAAGAGGTCTCAATTCACCTATACCTGCCTCCCTCCTCCCCATTACTTTTAATTGCTCTTTATTAGATTTGTCTTGCCCCGACAATGATAGAGAGGCGGAAATACTGCTCGATGGGACGGAGCGCAACAAGGATTAGCAAATTATTTAGGTCTCTTCTCCACCTGAATGGAATACTTGATTAGCCTCAATACATGTTTTACAGTCATTAGAAATGCCATTCTCTGACACTTTGATTGATGAAAATATTTACAAAGGGAGCAAACCAAAAAAAAAAACTGCTTTATTAAATCAGACCTGTTCCTTATTTAAATTGCTGTGTATTGACGTGGCGGTATCACGAACAGGATTTGTCTGAACTAGGGAACATGTTTTTCGTCCTGTATGCTGATGACACTTGACAAATGTCCCAGAACTATGACCTCATTTTAGAAATATTAAAAACTGCTTCAAAGTGTATTTGATAAACTCGTCTCAACGAAGGGGACTTCTTCGAATATTCACTAACAAGACAGAGCCAAATTCTTCATACCTGGATATTCCGGCACTAACAGTTTCAAACGATACACATTATGAGATCTTAGATGGAAAACAACATAGAAATCGCTCGCTTTTTATACTCTATTTCGGCAAAAAACGTACATGGAGCTATCACATATATCTGAAACTTTGGGCTGCTCAACCACGACTTGCGGTTTTATGTCGATCACTAAACTCAAACACGATTAAAAGATGTATGTGGCACACCAACATGCAATATGCAAAACCATATTTAATCGACTATTTTCATTTCGCCAAAGTCTAGTATACTAGGGATTAATACCCCCCTCCATTTGTTATCGGAGCACCTGATAGAAATACAAAGGTGCATGAAGTTCCAGTCATCTTATACTGATGATACATTCCCATACATTTTAATAAAGCAGCCTGACACCGTCACCTCAGCTTTTCCAAAATGTACCCTTCCATGAATTGAATTGAAATTCATTGTATTATTTTTTCATTAATGTATCTTTATTTAATTGTCATCTATTTACTCTTTGATTTAAATTAATTATTATTGCTTGATTTATGTTAGTGATAATCGTTAAGTTCCGATCGAAGCGTGCATTGACCAAAACCATCAGGTTTCCTTGAAGTTCTATGTTCTTTGAGGTACATATTATTTAAGAAATGTCACATAAATGACTAGCCATATATATTTATAGTTGTATATATTTAGATCGACTTACAATACTTGCCCATTGACCATTTAGCTGAGTAATTAAACTTTATGATAGTGCGCTGAAAGTTTTTATATAATTAATATATAACTCTACTCTTATCTTTATTATTTTGAAGACTTTTATTTGGATAATTGTCTTAATTTCGTGTCCATTCGCCCGATTTTTTAAAATATATTTTTAGTTATTTAATTATTAAAACGGAAAAACAAAATTGAAGTTATCCGTTATTATACGTCGCACAGTAGTTCCGATTCCCACCATGGTGACAAAAATCCGACAAATCAACTATTTTTTTTCTGAACCAAGTATATTTTCTTTGTTGTCATTAATCCAGAACTTTGAAAATAGACTGGAATCATAAATAAGGTACAGCTTTTGGGAGCTACGTTAATTCAAAATTGCTAATTTCCAACATCCTCTATCCGGTCACTTGTTGATCCAGGTTAATCAACGTTCCTATCTCGCTATAGATAATGTACATCAGTTTTAATTTATGTCTCTTTCATTGCCCATATAACATAGTAACTGTTATAATATGCATTCATATGAACTAGGTATATATTTTAAAAACACTTTTTGGCACCTATTACTCATATTAGGGAAAGTCTGACAAAGTTAGCTCACGAGTGCTCACGATGATTGTTGCACCAAATTTAGAGGAACTATCTGAGAATCGAACGGTGTAATGTTGGACGGTGAGTCGGGAAATGTCAGCCTTAGGATCAAGATGACTGTTTCTAGGGAAAACCTTGAAATTACGGCTCAAAGGGCCTGCTATCCCCTCTCCGACTCCTAGGGTAAAACTTTTCTTCCTTTTCGACCATTGCAAAACATTCTGTATTAAAGGAAGGATAACAAGGGCAAAACACCTCCACTCTTAACACTTCTTTTATTAAAAGCAGAGTACTTTCGGGGTGAACCGCCCCATCTTCAGTGCTCTAGAGGAGACTCGCTCCTGTTATATCGGGAAACGTGTTATTCCGAACTTAAATACCAAATATGTCTTTTATTGTGTTAGATAAATGCAATTACGTTGTCTGATGACGTCATAAATTAAGGTTCCAAGTTCTGGACTTCAAAATGTTTATTTGATTTATACCGCACTGGACATTTAGCCATTCAACTCTTAATATATTCGTAAATTACGAAATCGGACATGGAATAGGGAGACGAATCAAATACTCAAAATGTCACCGTTATTATGTGTCGAATTGAAAAATGTTACAGAACCGATCAGAACAAAATCTACCTTACGTATTTCAAATATTAAGAAAATTATTACTTTTTGGTTTACAATGAACACTCATTTCTACTCATCGAAGTTTTGCGTAGAAATAGAGAAATGTGGTGAGATGACATCGCTAGTGTGTCATATTAGCACGTGGGAAACGTGTTTAGTTTTTGCAGTCCCTGCGTAATGGATTTTTTTAAAATTTTATTTCATTTTTTAATATTATTCATATTTTCATTTTTTATGGTTTTTCTTTTTATATTATATTTATTTATTTTTATTTGTTTTGATTAATTTATTGACGGGAGATTTTAGCGACGTTGATCAGAATAGTCGTGATCTCAGTCATTAGAATACAATGCAATTTTTTCATCCCACCTACATTAGAAGTCACTTCCACCTGCCAGAATACCAATTCAGAACAATGCAATTTGTTTCGGCACAATATGAAGGGGCTCATCCCTGGCCCAACATTTCCGAAGCAGGGGCATGGAAAGCTGGAGCATGAGAATAAATGAGCGTGATGATGAAATGGCAATGGACTCGACGAGGGCTCTCAACATTCGAGAGCTTGAAGTGTTGAAATTCCTTTTAGTGGACAAAGT
The DNA here is from genome assembly GCA_019009955.1 of Riptortus pedestris. Lineage (NCBI taxonomy): Eukaryota > Metazoa > Arthropoda > Insecta > Hemiptera > Alydidae > Riptortus > Riptortus pedestris. The sequence goes on along the minus strand of CM032233.1, from coordinate 53,665,299 downwards.
GCGCTGAGGCCGGAGGAGCGCAGCCGATCTGGAGACAGTGACTGAGTGGGCCGACAACCGTTCATTAGAACGACATGGCGGATTATCTCCAGCTCTGCCACACAGGATATATTTATTGAGATCCCTCTACAAGGATACTCATCCTTTTTTTATAATTATATCTGAAAACTGGAAACGAACCTTGCTTGCCCTGTCCCTCTTATTCTCTCTCCCTCCGTCCATTCCCAGCTCCGACGAGTGTTTTTTTTACCAACCTCTTTTTCTTGTTAATCACTCTCTTCTCCTGGATACTCACACCATTTCTCACCAGTCTTATTTCATATCAGAGACTTGGTCTCTCTTAACTCACATATATTTTTTTACCTTCAACCTTCTGTGCCCTTCGATAGCTAGTGGAACGCAAGATCTCTAAAATAATTCTACTTCCACTACTGGTAATGATTAAAATACAATTTATTATTATTTCAGTATATACATATATATATATATATATATATATATATATATATATATACACACACACACGCACACACACACACACACACAAACACACATATTTAAACTGCCTAATAACCCATTATGCTCATGTGATTTTACTACTGAACATACTTACACCCATCTCGTACATGACTGTACACGGCTTTCAAAAAGGTGTAGTTACTACTTTAACTAAAAAGGACTTTTTAATTTCACCCTCCTCTACCATCGCACCCACCCCCCTTAGTCGATATCGATGAAAAGGGGAGATGCGCAATTAGACCTTATAATAATTGTAAATATGAAATATTTGAGTTATGTGAGATATTTACATACGTACAGACGTCACGCTTAAACAAATGTCTAAACGGATAATTCAGTTGAAATCTGGAAACAGAAAATTTTCGTGATTAAAACTCTTTGCACAAAAAAAAAAGAAAAAAGAAAAGCCTTCACTCAGGGGCTGCGTAAACTAAGCAGATTTCCTACGCGAAGGTTTACAATAGATAAATATACATACAGGTAACACTATGTTGAAAGTTGAGTGAATAAATACAAACGGTAATCAGAAATCTTTCAGTCAATTTACAAGTTAATAATCTCTACAACTGAAAGCGCTGAATTATAAGCAAACAGGCCAGCCAAACTTGTAGCGCTGAATAGATAGACAGACCGGAAAGACAAAGAATTAATGAAATAGATCTGAATATAACATACTAATTTTATTGAAAAAAAAATACTAAAACTACTAAGAATCAGTTTTATCTCAACCACTCAAATTTTAGTAATCCAAGAAAAAAAGATGGGGGGGGGGTGGGGAGTCATCAGAACGTTTCTGCATATATCTCACAAAGTAAACGTGCAATGAAAAAAATATTTGGTATTTAACCTTGTAATGAAGTGGCTCATGATATAACAGCTTATTGTAAATATGAAATGAGCAGAAGTGGGGGTTTGCTGAAGGCTCAAAACTGAAAAATGCAAATATCTCTTTTAATATTCAAGATAGAGAATACATGTTCATAGTATATTTAATTTGCAATAAGATTTGTTCTATACAATTTTTCGATTCGATGTACAGTAACGGAGATATTTCGATTTTTCGGAAATCCTCACTCTAAATCCCCCCTCCCACTTTTTTCGATTTAGCCATTAACGAACTTGATCTTTCTTTGTACATAAAACGTTTAAATATCAAGTTTGGCAACGATCAAACGAAAATTGCGACCACTGGAGCGTTAACTGACAAATATATATATATATATATATATATATATATATAATTTTGAACGGTCCTCATTTACGTCATCTCCTTGGTAGGATCGATGGACATTTGAAGAAATGTTTTGAAAATCGGGTCACGAGTACGACCTCAATAGCTGATTTCCCTTGAGGGAAATCTGCTAAAAGAAATTCTTTGGTAATAGTGCAGTAAAAGCTCTGGTGGCATCAACCAAATCGAAACAAAGTTTGAAGTGGAGAGGAACAACATTAGTAAAACATTTTGCGGGTAGTTGACAAAAAACAAGTTAGTTATACATATTTATATAGTACTGGGCAAATTAAGTAATTAAGTTTTAATTGCCGTAGAACCAATGTTTAGCAATAAATATAAAATTGTAATAGTCAGTTTGAATTATTAATACATTTTTTAAATGGAGCAATTTGATAAAATAATGATAATTTATGCATTAATAGTAAATGAAGAGACAACATAAATTATACATTTGCCTCAATATGAATTATGATTAGTAGTACTACAATTAAGTTTTTACATATTTTTTCAAAACAGAGTTAAACGATATTGTTTGTTAAAATAAAAATCAAACATATACCAGATGAGTAAAATATACTAGATAAATGCAGTTGGTAATTATTAGATATGTAAATAAATTGATTTAAAGATACATATACTTGAGTATACATAAATATATATATATATGTGTATATTGTTGTTATTTTTTTGGAGGTTTGGTCAATGTTGGTGAAAAAATCTTACCAGTAACCAGTAACACTAGTGCAATATGTACAGTAGTTTTAAGTATCTTTAGTCTTGCCCTGAAGAAGCGAAAATAAAATTCTCGAAATATCGCCATAAACTAAGATTTTTTCACCAAAATTGACCAAACCTCCAAAAAAACAAGAACAACATATATAAATATAACCTGCTCGAAAACATCAACATATATATATATATATATATATATATACATACATATATACAAACATATATTAATATTTTTCTTTGCACATTACCCATGGGCGTTTATTTGCTGCATGTACAGTACTATTATTGCAGTATATAAAATGTATGTTTCTAATACATAACGTTTTTGTATACAAGAAATGTAAAGATCATAACAATTTTGGTTGAAAAAAAAATTAATAGAGGAAAAAAGAAAACAAATATATATATATATATATATATATATATATATATATATATATATATATAAGAGGATGATAAACATATGACCTCTCGGAATAGGACCAACGACTAAGTATGACTAACAAAAAAGTCCGTCACGCAGGGGCTGCGTAAACTAAGCAGATTTCCCACGTGAAGTTTTACAATAGATAAATCTGCCTAATAACAGCTGTAGTAGTAAGAAACCTCTAAACCTATTCACGAAGGACGAGTAGTTACGAAAACGACCGCCAGAGCTCAGAAGTCCGAACATAGCCACTGCTGCCGAGCACATGCAGAATACAAATGCAAATATCTCAGTTAATATTCAAGATAGAGAATAAATGTATATAACAATATTTATAGTAAATGTAATTTGCAATAAGATTGATTCTGTAATATTTTTCGATCCGACGTATAGTAACGGAGATATTTCGAATTTTCAAAAATCCTCCCCTTTAAACCCCCCCTCCCACTGGTCCGATTTCAGCCGTTAACGAACTCGATCTTTCTTTTTACATAAAACGACTAAATATCGAGTTTGGTAACGATGAAACAAAAATTGCGACTGTTAGAGCGGTAACAGACAAATATATATATATATATATATATATATATATATATATATATATATATATATACAGTTTTGAACGGACCTCATTTTCGTCATCTACTAGGTAGGATCGATGGACATTTGAAGAAATATTTCGAAAATCCCGTCATGAGTACAACCTCAATAGCTGATTTCCCCAAGGGAAATCTGCTAATACACCTAATATACGTACTTAATACCATCCTTTTAACAGCATTCAAATTTTAATGATTTCACAGAATCGTTTCTCTGTACGCGAATTAACCATTAGTCCTTTCACGATTTATTTATTGCCAAAAAAAATAATGAAACTAACCCCTCCCCCCCTTTCATAGATTTATGACGATCAAACTTTATTCTTATGAAACGTATTATGCACTTAACTCCAGACATCTGGGAACACTACATATACTGACATTCACACTTATTGTTAACTAAAATAATTAAAGATTAGAATAAATTAATAAAATGGGAGTTTCAATTAATGCTTTTAGTTTTTAATGGAAATTTCAATTTTCTTTTTTTTGAAAGAAATAAATGCATATGAATTTTACTTTCGAAGCAGATGCAGTTATCAAACCGAGCAGATGTAATTATTATCCATTCAGATTAATTAATTATTCCATGCAGATGCATGACGGTCTATGCATTTAAGCATTTCATATTCATGGCGATAAACTTTTTTTTCCCATAAGAAACGATATTTCAAATAACATGCCGTGTTCTGTCACAATAGATTTATTAACGCACAGCAATATCCAAATCAGCGGAACCGAATGACAATTGTACAACATGTCCCTATTTGCAACATAAAACATGCATTTCACTATAGAGTATCAATTCTCAGGAGTTTAGACTACATATATTAAAATCATAACTTCTTTTAAAAAGAATTAGTATATTATATTCACAAGGAAACACATTTTGCGTAAAATAGTTCCCGGGATCCTGGGAAGTTACACGTTCCAAAAAAAAAAAATTTCCTTTGTGAAGTTGTTTCAGGAAAAGTTAATATAATTAAGTTCTGACGTGTATGAACATATTGCCAATTTTTTGAGATCCTAGAACAGGAGCCCAAACACAAAGACCTGAATTTTTGGGTTAAGTTTCGAAGGAAGAATAAGGATCAGTTTGGGACTATTTGATAATGTCAGACCTTTATCTCTATATATTTGGTTTCGAGGAGAAGAAACTAAGAGTTAGATATTTTTGAGGGAAAATAATCAGTGTCATTTATAAATAGTGGTCAATAAAGGAAGATTTTTCTTAACTATTATCCATCTTATTACATTTTACGTTCCAGTAAAGGATGATTTTCTAATAACATGTCTTAAAAATTTATCTCATAGCTCAGTAGCTCATTAGTGCCATTTTCAAAAAAAGGTTAATCCAGTAATGTTATATGTAAATAAATTGTGTAGCATTGAGTTATTATTTTAATTATATTTTGACCTCTTCAGAATTAGAGCTCTTATATGTTAAGGTTATCTCTGAATTAATGCCTGCCAATAGTTTATATAAGACTAAGTTTAAAACACTCATATCGGGCACTCTGTTATACGATATAAAAACGATTCTATCAGGATGTCATGAATGGACCTTTAAAAAAAAATGCTGCCTTTTAGAACAAATTATTTCTGATGTTTGGACAATTTTCTATAGTAAAATCACCTGCATTTCATTCCGTTATTCTGCATCGATTAATAATAATGCAGATTGCCGTCTACCGGTGGAAGTGCTGATGTTCGGCTGATCGCCCGATCCACCGGTAATAACAGAGTGAGAGCAGCAATAATTCTTAGGGTTACAGTTTAAGAAGCAATTAAGAGGACGGGGTGTGGTTTGTAAGCGCTGGTAAGTGGAAGTGGAACCAGTCCATAATATAAAAGAAAGACCCCTGCAAAGATGAGAGAGAGAGAGAGAGAGAGAGAAGAATTGTAGGAAGAGTAAGTTAGATAGAAAAAAAAAAACAGAGGGAGAGTAAAAGAGAGAGAGAGTCTCTGTGTGTGTGTGTTGTGTTTGTGTGTGTGTGTGTGTGTGTGTGTGTGTGTGTGTGTGTGTGAGAGAGAGAGAGAGAGAGAGAGAGAGAGAGAGAGAGAGAGAGAATATGTTCGGCGGTCATCTAGCTTATCAGAACCACATCCTTGGTTGAACAGTTGCCACAGCACCCCTCATTACGCTATTTTCGCAGACTAAACACACATTGTTCTCCGACACATTTTTTTTTTGGTGTGTACTCAACAGAAACAACACACTTCGAAATGTTGAGTGCTTTCTGATATACAACAGCTACGTATTTTTTTTTGCTATTGAGGTCGTACTAACGACGCGATTTTTGACAAATTTCCTCAAATGTCCATCAATCCTATCCAAGAGATGACGAAAATGAGGTCCGTTCAAAATTAAATACACACACACACACACACACACACACACACACACACACACACACACACATATATATATATATATATATATATATATATATATATATATATATATTTCTCTGTTAGCGCTCTAGCGGTCGCAATTTTTGTTTGACCTTTACAAAACTCCATATTTAATCGTTTTATGTAAAAAGGAAGATCAAGTTAGTTAATAGCTGAAATCGCACCAATGGGAGGGGGGGGAGTTAGAGGGGGGAATTTTGAAAATTCGAAATACCTCCGTTACTATACGTCGGATTGAAATATTGTAAAGAACCAATCTTATTGCAAATTAAATGATCTATAAATATTGTTTTATACATATTTTCGGTTTCATGAATATTGACCGAGAATTTTGGATTTTATTGTATTCCGCTTTCATTAAACCTCCTACTCATGTTATATTAATAAGCTGTTATATCATGAACCTCTTCATTAAAATGTTAAATAAGGAATATTGTTCTCATTGAACTTTTACTTTGTGAGATATATGCTAATACGTTCTGTTGATCCACCCCCCCCCCTTTTTTGTTCTCGAATTACTAAAATTTAAGCAATTGAGATTAAAATTATTCCGCTTCATTATTTGTATCTTATAAACCCCTAAAACAAACACAAATACTCAGATATGATCTTATCCGAAGATGTGTGAGTATAATGTAGTGAGACCAAGCATCATAACTAGGGATATATGTGAATAGAAAACCTTAAGTACAGACTCACCCAAGCGTGTGTGTGCTATCCTGATTGATTCAAAATTTTGTGAATTTACATTAATTCGATGTAAATGCAAGGAATGTTGCAAATAAATAAACACAATGGCTACATTATAAAATCACTTGTCGGAGAGAACTGCCCCTAAATTACTTTAACATTTGAATTGATAAACATGTGCAACTAAACATTAATATTAAAATATTGTCTTATTATTATACAAATTCTTTTTGGAAATTAACATCTACAGACATAAATAAATAAGAATGCTAAACAAAATAAAAATGTTATCCAAAGAAATGGTTGCAATTAAGCGCAGATTAATTATTATTATATACACGGAGGACAACAGAATTATTTCACTCAACTATTTATATTACCTACCAAAAATATTAATTGCTTTGATTTTAATCTTTAAAATTTTTTACTGTTATAATTTAAATATTTTCTTAAGCAAAATTATTTAATTTATTACCTTTAACTTAAATATTGAAAACCCGAAATACAGCTTTAAAATCATGTGTATCAGTCTTGAGATTTTATCGTTTACTTTAATTTTGTATTTTGATAATCTTATTTTATCCATTTTATTCTGTAGTGAAAATCATTTTGTGAATAGATGTTCTATTTTGATTGTCTCTTATATAGTCTATCTTGGAGTTGTGCAGGGCAAAACAATAAATAGTAAGGCGGAATAAAATTTGAAAAGACTTTATGTTGGAAGGAATCCGGGAATCTGGACTAAATACGAGTGAGTTGTTCCCTTAAGTTCTAATCCGACGCCCACATGGCTATAAAAGCAAGTCTTTTTCTCTTTCCCACATCCCTACTTAGAGCTTCCTTTCCACTCCCTTCTATCAGCACAGGAAAAAGACATCCAGAAAATCAGATTATCTCTTTGTCGAGAACAAGATTTGAATATCCTTTCTTGACCGTCGAATAGTTGTTCTTTAAGAAAGAGTGTATTTTGGTTACGTATATCTATTGGCCAATTACCAGAAATAAAATATCATCGTCGTTGAGATGAAAAAGTTGCTATGAATCTACAAATTGTTTCTTGATTAACACGTTAATAGCGTTACATGCCACTGGTGCTATGTAGACTTATTCGTGTGCGCTGAAATTATTTGGCGTGAAGTAGAATGAGTATTTTAAGCAGAATATTTGTATATATATAACTTAATTAACTTTAGTACTATGTACTATAACATAGTAATATGTAGTATGAAATGAAATAATTTCACTTTCGCAACACAGGCTCCGGCGGCTTTGTAGTACAGTTTTGTCCAATACATCTTATGGCCATTATAGCAGATTTCCCTTAAGGAAAATCAGCTATTGAGGTCGTACTCATGACGCAATTTTCGAAATTAATGGCTAAAATCGGACCAGTGGGAGATGGCAGGGATAGAGGGGAGGATTTTCGAAAATTCGAAATATCTTCTTTATTATAGGTCGGATCGAAAAATTGAATAGAACCAATCTTATTGCAAGTAAAATGTACTATACATATTAATATACATTTATGCTTTATCTTGAATATTTACCAAGATATTTTCATTTTTCAGTTTTCAGACTTCAGCAAAGCCCCACTTCTACTAATGTTACATTAACAATACTCTGTTATATAATGAACCACATTATTCGAAGCTTAAATACCAAATACTGTTTTCAATATACCATTACGAGACACATGCAAATATATTCTGGTGACCCCCCCCCCCGTCTTAAGTTCTTGGACCACTAAAATTAGATTGATTGAGACAAAAATTATTCTGATTCATTAAAAATTACAGTACTAGATGTAGTAAATAGTTTTCAACAAAATTAATATGTTATATTCTGATATGTTTGAGTTATTGTTTTTCTTTCCGGTCTACCGTTGGCAGACCTGTTTGTATACATTTGAGACGCTTCCCGCCTAGAGTGGAAAGATATCTTATTACATTTTGTATTTATTCACTTAATATTTACGATGGTGTTGTGTTAGCAGTATGTAGGTTTATCTGTTATTAAAATTCACAAGGGAAATCTACTTAGTTTACGCAACCCCTGCTTGACGGACTTTTTTTCTGAGTAGTTCTTGTGAATTCTATTTGTTATTATGAATTTCCCTGTCGCTACAAGCTTAACGTTAGTTTCAGAAAACTAAAACATGTGACTACTGTTTATTAAACTAACATGCTTCCACTTTTTGGGTGTTAAATTATTAATGCATTACAATAATACATTTAAGAGGAAATAAAAATGAATTTGAAATTATAGCATTCCCGTTATTGTCGGGATATATATATATATATATATATATATATATATTTATATATATTTCTACTTATGGAGGAACAACATTCATAATTGAATTAGAAATAAATTTTAATAATAAATAAAGTTGAAATTAACACAGTAACGGACTAATATATAATAATTAATAAAACTGAAATTAACACAGTCAACGGGTTAATATGTAATACCGAATAAAACTGAAATTAACACAGTTAACGGGCTAATATGTAATAATGAATAAAACTGAAATAAACACAGTTAACGGGCTAATATGTAATAATGAATAAAACTGAAATAAACAAAGTTAACGGGCTAATATTTAATAATGAATAAAACTGAAATAAACACAGTTAACGGACTAATATATAATAATTAATAAAACTGAAATTAACACAGTCAACGGGTTAATATGTAATACCGAATAAAACTGAAATTAACACAGTTAACGGGCTAATATTTAATAATGAATAAAACTGAAATAAACACAGTTAACAGGCTAATATATAATAATGAATAAAATTAAAATTAATACTGTTAACGGGCTCATATGTAATAATGAATAAAACTGAAATTAACACAGTTAATGGGCTAATATATAATAATGAATAAAACTGTAATTAACACAGTTAACGGGCTAATATATAATAATGAATAAAACTAAAATTAACACAGTTAACAGGCTAATATATAATAATGAATAAAATTGAAATTAACACAGTTAACGGGCTCATATGTAATAATGAATAAAACTGAAATTAATACAGTTAACGGGCTCATATGTAATAATGAATAAAACGGAAATTAATACAGTTAACGGGCTCATATGTAATAATGAATAAAACTGAAATTAATACAGTTAACGGGCTAATATATAATAATGAATAAAACTGAAATTAACACAGTTATCGGGCTAATATATAATAATGAATAAAACTGAAATTAACACAGTTATCGGGCTAATATATAATAATGAATAAAACTGAAATTAACATCAGTTAACGGGCTAAAATATAATAATGAATAGAACAGAAACTGAGAAATTAATAATGATAAGGGCCATTTATCATGCAAAATATAAATTCAGACCAAAAACGCATATTTTTGATACTCCATAATTGCCCTAAATTTCAACCTTCAAAATGCCCAATTGATTATCAAATAAGATAATAAGAACAGTGTTCTTTTAAAGAAAACTTTCATATTTAAAAAGAAAAAGTCAATCAGTAAACCAAAACTGAAGTCAAACATTATTATAATATTATTGAAACATAAATAAAGTTGATTTACTCTATTTTAAACATACAACATTACAGAATAACCTTTTAAAGAAATATGTATTGGTATTACTACGTTTGGCTTTCTCCAATTATATTGGGCCTCAGTGAGGAAAAACTGCAAATAAATTTTCTCTTTGAACACCCCCCCTCCCCCTTGACCCTACTCACACAAATCTTGGGGATTCTCCATTTCCCCTTCATTGATAATTTTATTTTAATTTTTAATGTCAAGATAACAGTCCTACTGGATTGATATTATTCAAGATTCAAAATTATATATATATATATATATATATATATATATATATATATATATATATATATATATATATATATATATATATATATATATACGACTGATAACGCTCTAGTGGTCACAATTTTTCTTGTTTCGTTACCAAACTCCATATTTAATCATTTTATTGAATAAGTCCAATCTTATTGCAAATTTAATGTTCTATGATTGCTGTAATATGTTTGTTATCATTATCTTGTTTATTAACCGAGATATCAATAATACAGCCACTCCTACTCACGTCATGTTAACAAAAAGCTGTTATATTATGAAGCACTTAATTTGAAGCCCAAATACTAAATATTGTTCTCATTGAACTTTTTCGTTTTGCGATGAGTGGAAATACGTGACGCACGTGGGAAATCTGCTTATTATTAACGCAGCCCCTGCGTGACTGACTTTTTTCGCCATCTTTTTGGTAGGGTTGATGGGTATTTGAAAAAAAAAATCGAAATTCGCTCCATGAGTACAACCGCAAAATACGATTTCCCATATCTTGATAAGTGTTTATGATTTTAGCAGATTTCCCCTAAGGGAAATCAGATATTGAGGTCGTACTCATGACGCGATTTTCGAAAAATTTCTTCAAATGTCCATCGATCCTACCCAGGAGATGACGAAAATGAGGTCCGTTCAAAATAATATATATATATATATATATATATATATATATATATATATATATATATATATATATATATATATATATATATATTTGTCTGTTAACGCTCTAGCGGTAGCAATTTTTGTTTGATCGTTACGAAACTAGTTTAATCGTTGATTACCGTTTTATGTAAAAATAAAGATCAATTTAGTTAATGGATGAAATCGGACTAGAGGGAGGGGGGTTTAGAGGGGGGATTTTCGAAAATTCAAAATATCTCCGTTGTTATGCATCGGATCGAAAAATTGTATAGAACCATGTTGTTATATACATTTATTATCTATCTTGAATATTAACCGAGATATTGGGATTTTTATGAAGTCTGTGGTCGGGTATAGTTCGGAGTAGAACGGCTCAGGTGGAAAGTTTCTTCTAACCTTGCCTGTCGTTTCTAACCTTACCTTACCTTCGTTACTTTGTGAGATTTAAGCAAATACATTCTGTTCAGCCGCCCCCCCCTTATTTAGTTCTTGGACTACTAAAATTTGAGTTATTAAAATATAAATTATTCTTACAATTCAGAAGCCGTTTCAGTTGGGAATTTATTTTAATTAACTGAAAGATTTCTCATTACCGTTTGTATTTAATCACGGTGGTGTTGTGTTACCAGTATGCAGATTTCTCTATTGTAAAACTTCACATGGGAAATCTTTTTAGTTTACGCAGCCCCTGCGTGACGGACTTTAGTTCTTAAGGGAAGTCTGCTAATAGTGGTGAGAATTGAGTGGGAGGTATTTGTAGTGGCGGGCAGTGGTGGGGGTCGGGGAGGCAGGGGACAGTAGTAGGTACAGGAGGTAGATGAGGTGGCGGCGCCCCCGCAGACAAAATGAATTATGTATCGTCGGCAAGCTCTTCCCATAGTCTAATTACCCTATACCACTTTCGGCACCCAGCCCTTCACTCGCCGCTAACACTCTTCCCCACCCACATTCAACCTGGCTCGGCGAATATTTTGCTACCGGCTCACTTCAATGCAAGGGGATCCGCGGATCAGTCGGCTCGCGCTAAGGAGCTAATGGCTCGAGAGACAAACCTAACCCATGATTTATTAATGAACGGGCGTTGAATAGCACAGTTAAGTGAATGCAGTCTGGGACGAGATATGTCTATCATGACTTTCTGCCCTTAAAAATCTTAATTACTAGCGTCGCAAATTATTCTTCAGTAATATTATTATCAGGAGATATGCTAAATCTGCTAATCATCATATTTGGAAATTTCATGATTAACACTCCAGTAGTCGCGCCCAGCTTTGCTACAAAAGTAGTCGCGCTGTATCTGTCAGATCACATTTCAATCCCAGTAATAGTATAACCTTAAACTGCAATATTTGAAGGTAAATTAAAGAAAAAAATACTGTTACTTATGAATAAATTTATTTTATGACAAAAAACATTAATTAAAATCACATAAATGATAGGAAAGAAGTATAATATACATATATACAAAATCAGACTTCTATGATGACGAAGCAGGCTTTTTTCTTTGTAGATTCATTACTTTTCATTCTTTTGAGTTTATATTTCCGAATTACCTTGTCTTTCTTCAATTTTTTCTTCTTCAACTGTATCCAGGTCTTCATATCCTATTTCATATTCTACAGCAGGAGGAGTGTGATGTGCACCACCACTTTCTTCGTCCAAGTCTACCTCAAATAATAGTCTATGTATTTTCTTCACATCTTCATCATTTGTAATATCATAAAAAATGCTTGGGGAAGACATTTTTGTTCTGGATCAAATAAAATTTAAAATCACAAGCACAAATTAATAAATTTTGTATTAATTTAAAACAAAAGTGGTCGCGAAGATCTTCTCCCTCCAGTTTAACAAAATAAATTTACTCTCATTATTATTGCTGTAAAATGTTTGAATTTACTTAATTAATTTGGTATTTAATTAATTTAGTTAATGTTTTAGATCGATTTACAATGAAGGAAAATAATTATAAAATAAACACAAATACTTACTGGAGAGGTCGCGCTGTATCTAGGAGATCGATCGTAATCTGAAGGCTCTATGTTTAATGCTTGAACGTGTGCACTAGTCTATCTATGTTCGGCACCCCCTTCTAGGAAGATAGGAACACGGCACCAGACCCTTCGCAAAGGGTGTCTGGCAATACAATATGAAATCTATCAGCGATCACACAGATCAGGCGCCACTACTGGAGTGTTAAATAGTAGCCACTACGGAAGGTAGTACGCAGGCTTTAATAATAGGTTTCATAGATGTCACTTAAGGCGTATATTTGTGTATATGTTTGTAATATCTATGATTCTATCCACGTATGCGTGTGTATATATGTGTGTATATATAAGTAAAAAGTCTAGAAAAGTAAACAGTTAAAATCATTTATTAATTATTTTATTTATTGCTTACAAGGATTTTCCTTATAGCAAGGAACAGGCCTTATATAATGAGGTTAGTTTTTCTATGTTAGTAGCTTATATATAAACATATTTTTATAAACTAGGATTGAGTATAACTAACTAGAATATACATTAACATTTCTAGAGAAATCTAAACTAATAAGTGGAATTATATTTTATTATCCTACCTAATATTAAAACATTATTTTTTCAACATAATAGTTTCATTATCTTGGTTCCTGTTCTTACTAATACATAAGTATAACAGTACTAAATAAACAAAAAAAAACAATTAAGAGAAGAAGAGAGATTTAATAATGTTAACTCAGATAAGATTGGCATAGTTTGAAACTATTTCTTAAATATTTAAAAATGTTAATATATACTTCTCTAGTTTCATTATTTAGAATATTATGAAATTGTGAATTATCAGCTGGTTGTTTGATGAATGGTAAATACTGTTCTCTGAAAGGGGAGTAAATAATAATAAAATTTTTTAGTTTAAATGTTAACGGAGCTGTTTGTAGTATTATAGTTAGTATTATAGTTTTCCACTGCTCATACTCTTGAGATTTTGTCTTAAATGAATTATATAACTAAAGAACTATTGTTTATCTGAAGTCTTTAGTCTTGTTTATGTAGGGTTCTAATTAAAGCAGAAATATTTTAAGGGTATAAATTTCTTCCAATATATGAGAAATGTATTCGACACCTCTGCATGGAAACGAAATTTAATTATTTAAACAACTCTGAGTTGTTTTGTTGAAATCCATAACTTGTTATTTTTTGGTCCAAAAAGTGCACAATTAGACAAGAAACATGTAGGGCAGTAATAAATTGAAGTATTAATGAAGACGTTATTTTCTGTATATTGAATCTAGCCCTTGGTTACATATAAAGGATGATATTTAATGAAGATTAGCCTACTTGGTGCATTCTCGACTAACCAATTGGCCTCCTCAAGGAATTTGCATAGGAGAATAAAGCCTCTATCTTACGAGAATAGTGAGATATACTTAATGATCATTTCAAATTTATTGAGGGAATGGAGCTTCTGCTGCTTTTATTCTACAATATAATTGCGTGGCGTGCCTTATGTAACTCGATTATCACGAACTTTCCAACCACCTGCATTCACCTTAGTGCCCCGGACCTCTCGGAGTATTACCATTTAGCAGCCAGTAGGTTTATGCGATTGTTTTCATTATCCGACAGTCGGCTAATTCCCGACAGAGCCCAAGGACTATGAACCTCTCAGATTCCACGCCAATGGAAGGAAAGTGACTGGCTTGCTTGAATCTGGAGCCAGAGATAAGCATATTTATATTCATAAATGCGAACATATTCAGAAACACGGTTTTATAAGAATATTAATATATTAATTTATTCAATTACGAATATTAGCAAATTTCTCTGAAACTGAGGTTAGCTAATGTCGCGATTTTCAAAAAGTCTCTTCAAATGTCCATCAATCTTACCTAGGGGACAACGAAAATGAGGTCCGTTGAAATCTTTTTGTATAAATAATATACCTATTAATAGTAATATATTGTTCGTCTTTCAACATTATGCTAAAGACTTTAAAGTTAGAACCGAATTACAGTTATGCAAATGTTAAAATGCTCCAAATTAATTTTTTTTTGTTAGGCTAGTTTAACAAAGCTCGTAAAATATACGAAGTACGTATAATAAATTTTGCCCGCAGATTAATTCTTGCACAGAATACTTCAATAATTATTTGTGAGTAAACTATTTTATGAATTGCGTTTGACAATTAGACCACTGTAAAGTTTTTATTATAATGTAATTTTAGTTTAATCGACATGCATTCATTATTCAGCTGAAGTTATACAGTGAATGTAGCTTGATATACAAATAATAAGAACTACACTACATTCTAAGGAGACAGCATGAGGACATTATTTTTTGACGAACATATTTGGGATTTATTTCGTATATAATAAAGTATTTTTGATATTATTCATCTTGCACATTTTCTTTTAGCAGGTTTCGCTTAAGGGAAATCAGCTATTGAGGTTGTACTCATGACGCGATTTTCGAAACATTTCTTCAAATGTCCATCGATCCTACCAAGGAGATGACGAAAATGAGACCCGATCTCAAATTCAATATAAATTGTATATATATTTGTCTGTTACCGCTCTAGTGGTCGCAATTTTTGTTTTTGTTTCCGAAATTCGATATATAAGAGTTTAATGAAAAAGAAAGATCAAGTTTGTTATCGGCTGAAATCGGATTGGGGGAGGGGGTTTAGAGAGGAGGAATTTCGAAAATTCTTAATATCTCCGTTATTGTGCGTCGGATCGAAAATGTGTTTAGAATCATTTTTATTTCAAATGTAATGTTCTATAAATATTGTTATGTACCTTTTTTAGTTTTCGGCCTTCAGTAATTCCCCACCTCAATAATGCCATATCAACAATAAGCTGTTATATTTTGAAGCACTTTATTGGAAGACTAAATAACAAATATTGTTCTCATTGAACGTTTACGTCATGAGGTAAATGCAAATACGTGACGCAAGTAGGAAATCTGCTTAGTTAACGCAGCCCCTGGGTTACGGACTTTTTTAAATTGGTTATATTTTAGTATAGATTATGCACGTTCTGGTAGCCCCCTAAAGAGCTCCATTCCATATAGTTTTCCCAAAGTGTCTATTTGTGTATTAAAGATCCTTTGTATTGTGTTCAAAAAGTCATTACTTTAAAAAAATCTATTGTTTGGCATTATATATGCAATTGTTTGGAAAATATATATTGATGATAAAAATAGTATTTATGGTGTAAACTAATCCGATATAGTTTACTTAAATTTCAACAATTGAAGACGAATAAACATGCTTTTAGTAATTTAAAGCCCAGACTCAGACTTGAAGTCTCTAGTTAGTTAATTTAAATGCCTACACATTCATTTTTATGACGTGACGTCCCTTCCTAACTGTAACTATAGAAGCACGATGAAATTTCCCCAATCATGTCAGAATTACGACCAGGCTTAAAATAGGTTTAAAGATCCGGTGAATCCGTATTAATTTAGGTTTATAACTAAGACGTGATATAATTGCTAGGGATAGGAGAAAGCCAGGTGTCGGTTGTTGTTAATGGAGAATTTGCTAGGCAAGAGCAGTCTATAATATATGCATGCCGGAATTAGCTTCCCGCAAAAACGGGGTTGTAACAGATTGGGAAGGTGTTTTAATTTTGATCTTTCCCGTGGGCGTGTTATGAGTATAGATGTAGGATAGGGGAAGAGAAAGCCAACGATGGATGGCTCATTCCGGACAGACATTCTTTTGGCTGGACCTTCCTTTCATGTTGCTATTCCTTCTTGAAAGTCTCAGAACACCCATGATATTCGGCGTGTGTTTTAGCAGATTTCCCTATCGGCTATTGTGGTTGTTTGTACTCATGGCGCGATTTTTGAAAACAAATCTTCAAATGTACGTCGATTCCACCTAGGAGAGGGTGAAAATTAAAAG
The DNA here is from genome assembly GCA_019009955.1 of Riptortus pedestris. NCBI lineage: Eukaryota > Metazoa > Arthropoda > Insecta > Hemiptera > Alydidae > Riptortus > Riptortus pedestris. Next base: position 53,648,294 of record CM032233.1, on the reverse strand, counting down.
TCCGTCACGTAGGGGCTGCGTAATTTAAGCAGATTTTTCACGTGAAGTTTTACAATAGAGAAATTTCACGAGAGCCGAACAGTTACGAAAACGGCCGAACTAGCTTTTGGTGGGAAACTCACCTCGTCCGTTATTCGCCCACATTTAATACGAAAGCAAATATCTCGGTTAATATCCAAGATAGAGAATAAGTGTATATAACAATATTTATAGTGAATTAAATTTTCAATGAGATTGATTCTATATAAGTTTTCGATCCGACTTATAGTAACGAAGATATTTCGAAAGTCCTCCCCTCTAAACCCCCCCCCCCCTCCCTCCCACTGGTCCGATTTCGGCCGTTAACGAACTTGATCTGTCATTTTACATAAAACGTTTAAATATCGAGTTTGGTAACGATCAAACAAAAATTGCGACCGCTAGAGCGTTAACAGACAAATATATATAATTCTGAACGGACCTCTTTTTCGCCATCTCCTGGGTAGAATCGTTGGACATTTGAAGAAATCTTTCGAAAATCGCGTCATGAGTACGACCTCAATAGCTGATTTCCATTAAGGGAAATTTGCTAAAAAATTAAGTCCCTTCAAAATGATGTATATGTATGAATATATATATATATATATATATATATATATATATATATATATATATATATATATATATATATATATATCTTTTTCTGCTCTAGTGCCGCAAATTTGTCTAATCGTCGCGAAACTCGACATTTAAACGTTTGATGTAAAACTAAGGATACGTTTAACTAAGTTCAACGGCTGAATTTGGACCAGTGAGGGGGAGGGGGAGGTTCAGAGAGCGTGGGAAATTCAAAATAGTATGACTCGAAAATGTCTACACCATACTCGATATTTAACAGTTATACCCAATAACAATGATCATGTTCGTTTATAGCTGAAATCGGACGAGAGGCGTTTAGAGGGAGTGGGAATTTTGAAAATTCAAAATACCATGACTCGAAAATGTCTACATCACACTCGATATGCATCATATTCGTTAATAGCTGAATAAGAGGACCAATTATGTAAAAGTTTTGGTGATCTAAAAATGGTTGTTGTTTACATTTTTCTCTCAAATATTAAGCGAGTTATTCCTGCTTTCTTATTTTCTGGCTACAACCAAATAACAAGAATTGGGTGCGCGTACTCTGAAAAAAACATTTCAAGATGGAATCTTCCTGGTGAACTGCCGGCAGCGGCCAGTAAAGAGCGGGTTATTATTTCACGGGTTACTAAATCATAAGAACCGCACCAATTATAAACCATAAATCATACGAATCGATACGAGGTGCCTCAATTGATTGCCTCTTAATTAACTTAAGTAATTGTGCTCAAATAAAAATATTTTAATTATCAAGAAGTAGCGAACACCTTTCATTTCATACACTACTAGCTCAGGAAATTAGGCTAGGTTTGAGCTTTCTTAACGCTTATATATATATATATATATATATATATATATATATATATATATATATATATAGATAAAATTGTAACCTCTGTCTGTACATTGATTTGTTTCCCGAAATTTCACGATACTTTTTCGTTTCCCATAGCCACCATACTTTTTCTTTTTCATAGACACTATAACTGCATTTTGTTTCTTTCGTGTCTGTTTGTTACCTTTTCACGCAAAAACGGCTGAACCGAATTTTATGAAACTTCGTATGTGTATTACTATTAACCCAACTTAGACTTTAGGCTACATTAATATTCTCTGAGACGAACAGGAGTGGGGAGGCCCGAAATTAAAAATAGCTATATTTCATTTCCTATTGGTTTTTCGGCAAATATGCACATAACAAAAGCTGTTTATTTTGTTATTTAAAGTAGTTTTTGTTATATTGAATTTTGTCGTATAAAGTATAAACGTGTTTCATTATAAACTAAAGTGGAGGCCAACAATTTTATTGGGCACTAACGATTGAACCGAAATTAACAAAACTCGCTATCTGAATTAGCATTAATTCTTCCATGTTTGTAAGCTATCTTAAAACGTTTAGGTTCGAACGGGAGTGGGGGTTATAAGGAATGCCTGCAATTAAAATTCGCGATATTTCATTTTCTCTTTGTTTTATGGCAGACGTGCACATAACAATATTTGTTTACTTTGTTATGTAGAGTAACCTTTTTTTATACTTTATAAATTATTTAACAATGTACGAATCAAGTAATTTGTATGGGAATATTGATATGCTCAACAATTCTTTCCGATATGAACTATAGGTATTTAAGTACAGCAATGTTGATTATACGCAAGCGGGAGCGGAAGTTGTCGGTAGTCGAACACAGTTTATTGTATTACCTAATTTCCTGTGAAATGTTGTATTTTTTTCTACTCGCATTTACTAATATGATAAGTCCCCTAGCTGACCCTTACGGGAAAACCTTTAGCCCAGACGGGAATTGTAGTTGTACACATTGTAGCCTTGCCAAATAAAAATATCATCATCATTCAGACTGTAATGATTTTCGAGCGACGCCGAGTACCTTAGCTTGTAACTATATAATTAAAATAGTTAAACTTGTAGGAAACAAATTTTTCGATCAAGTTATTAAAATGGCAAACTTAGATTCCATTAGGCACCAGAGCTGGGAGTAGTGGTGGAATGTGAGGTGCGCGGAATAAAAAGGTGTTACTAGTATAGCGGAAGTAACACATTAGGAAGGTGGTCGGGAGCACCTGACCACGCGGCTGTGTTTTGTATGCTCTCTGGGCATAATTATGGGAACGACGGCACGTGAGTGGTAAGCTGTCACATCCGCCGGTCACGTGTCTGGTAACTAACACACCCCCGCCCCCACTACCCCCTCCACTCACTAATTCAACACTGTTCTTTCCCTATTCCCATTGATGGTTCCATTCACCTCCCTCATTATGTCCAGACAATGGATGCACTATATTTTATTAGCAGATGTCCCTTCAGGACATTAGCTATTCGGGTTGTACTAATGACCGGAATGAATGACTTTTGAAAAATTTCTTCAAAGTCCGACAAGCAGGAGCGGCGTAAAGTAAGAAAATTACCAAAGTACTGGTAAAACAGAGTGGCAATGAACTCTCACCATCCATTCCTTATTTCCACCGCGTCAAGAAGCAGATCTCAGCAGGAATTGAAATATAAGCCAGACAAGACACGAGATTTTCAGTGACTTCTATGAAAAAAAGTAAAAATCCGGTGAGTAGAAGTGAAGTCGTTCTGAATGCAGAAAACAAGAAAATATTAATAACTTGCTTAACATACGAGTAAAATATATACAACAACAATTGTAGATCATTGATAAACAAGATTAGCCACAGACCATTTTCCATCCAACTCTGTATAAACTGAGTTATTTTGAATTTTCGAATTCCCATTTCAGCCATTAACGAATATAGTTTTTATTCTTGGGAGAAACGGTTAAATGTCGAGTACGAAGTTGATCAATTTAAAATTTTCGAGTCAGGCATGTAAAATCTTTGTTGATGATGTCATACATATTAAAGGTTCATTGAAAACCATATTTTATATTCGGGCTATGATCTATCTAGGCGCTTTATGATTTATCAGCATATTGTTAAAATGAGATAACTAGGAGTGGTGTTTTAGTAAAGGCTAAACAAAAAAAAAAATAATCCAAACATCTTCAATTCTCACCACAAATTTCACTCTAGGCCAGATTTGATAGAATGCCATCCTTTTAATTTAATTAGAAAATAATAATAAAAAATACTAGTAACCAACCATTGTTTCATCGCTACCAAACTCGATTTATAATCGTTTTATGTTAAAAGAAAGATCAAGTATGTTAACGGTTAATATCCAACATATTTTCTGTATCATTAATATTAACCGATATATTTGGATTTTCTAGTTTTCGGGTTTGAGTTCCCCCCTCCCCTCCTACTCGTATAACATGAACCACTTTAATCCAATGTTAAATAAAAAATATTGTTTTCATTGAACTTCTACTTTGTAAGTTATACGCAAATACGTTCTGCTGATCCCCCCCCCCCTTCTTTAGTTCTTGGATTATAAAAATTTGGGTGTTTGAGATAATAATTATTCTGGTTCATTTTAATTACACTAACTGTAGTAAATAGTTTTCAATTAAATTAATATGTTATATTCATATACAATTCAGTAATTGTTTTTCGTTCCGGTCTACAATATTTCTATATAAATATTCAGCACTGAGAGGTTGGTTGACCTATTTTTTTACAAATCTGACGCTTTTGTTGTAGACTTTATTAAATGTAAATTGACTGAAAGATTTCTCAATACCGTTTGTATTTATTCATTTAATATTCACGGTGGTTTTAAGTGTTACCACCAGTATGTAGATTTATCTATTGTAAACCTTCGTGTTTGAAATCTTCTTAGTTTACGCAGCCCCTGCGTGACGGACTGTTTTTACGACAGGAGCTATGATTCGCTTGGGATTGGTATACGCTCACAAAAGATATGCGTTTATTCTTCAAATATTTAGCCTCATACTGTGAGATTTTGTTGATGATCTGTTTTATACATTTATTAAAGATTTTGAGTCGTTTTCATGAACCGGATGAATTAAAAGAAAATATCCGTTAAGAGGGTCTGTGTAAACTAAGCATTGTTTCCAAATGCAGGACATGCTAATGATCTGATAAAAAATTTATTTGTAATTGTCTTTAAAAGCCCTCAGTGTGTTATTCGAGGGGCTGAACTACGTGTGAATCGAAAGTGAGCAATATGTTTAGTTTGCTAAGTTCTTGAGTTTTCTACTCCGGCAACCGCCTCCGATGTGTTACATTTCATCGGTAATATTCTATTATATAGGCAATGGTTATTTAGTGTGTGCACATTTCGAAGCTCAAATAAAACTAATAATCTCTTCACTCTATTACTACGTAGAGGTTTTCTTTCATGCAGCTGCCAAAATAACAAAGCAGTGTACTTTTTGATTATACATGTTTTAGAAGCACAAGAGACATCAATTCTTCTTAGTTTTCCAGATGAACGTTTGTACTATGAACAGAATTACTATGCAAGGCAGGATAGAATTTAGTTAGACTTTACTTATTAATGTCAATATTAATCACCACAATAGCTACAAAATGAGTGAATTGGAGGAATAGCACTTAGATCATTTTCAAGTTACATTGTGCTACTCTTAAGCTAAAGGAATTAACCTCCATTTTTTACCCTCAGTTCAACCACGGTATAGCCCCTAAAGGAAAAATGTTTGTTGTAAGGATTAGTAGAATATGTAGCCCGTAAAGAGAAGCGTAGAAGTGGGGTAAACAACGAATAGAGTACAAGGCTGTAAGGGGTTGTGGCAATTCAGCGGTGACAATAGGCTCCCCTTAGATAGTCAAATGCAAATCTGTAGTACACCATCCCTCGGGGCCATCAACTCTACCTTACACAACTACCACTCTGTGTAACAAGAGCTTTTGTTCCTTTTATTCCGGAGGCTGCCTGGCTGTTCAATTGTCAAAACACATTTACTATGCCTCAAATGGTGAAACTGCAATTCAGCGCACTTAAAGAACCGTTTTATTTTTTTTCCCCACAGTTTCATTTGCGAAATTCGTGAATAGCTGCGATATGCTACTCCGTTTACCTAAGAGAACAGCAATTTTTATCATATACAGAACAAGAGGCTTAAGCATTTTATTTCGTGTTGGTTACACTTCCTTCTAAGCGATTTTCAGAGTTCCATTGAGAGAAATAAGTTATTGAGTTCTTGGTTTTGTCTATTTTTTTTTTTTTTTTGTAAATTTGTAATGTTTACAGATTCGAACCTGTTTATGACAAACAGGTGGTCCGTTCAACTGTTTATTTCTGCTAACGGTATAACAATTGCAAATTGTAAATGTTTTACGAAACTTCATTTTTATTAGTTTACTTCAACTTTATGCAACGATCACTAATCGAGACGGGTTACCCACAGGCAAACACTTTTCTAGCCAGGGAGGGACTAATGGTTCCATTTAATGAGTACATCTCTAAATAAATTTATGTTGCCCAGGTGGGAATCGAACCCACGACTCTAAGTTTGCCACTTTCATTTAGACCAGGTATGGGCAACCTTTGACATGTTGTAGGCCAAACTTTATTGTGCAAATACGTTGTCGGGCCGCGTTGAAAATTAGTGCATATTAAAGTAGTGTTCATAATTTTTAACAATAGGTATCAGACATGAAATTATACGAGAATGTAATTATAATAAAATTTATTAAAATAACAAAATGGAATGAAAAAAATAGGTACAACATTATAATTGAATCGTAAAATTTGAAATTATTACAAACAACGAAAGTTATTTTATTTTTTCTTGTTAATAGGCACCTATCTCGCGAGGGTTACTTGTGCCAAGGTGGTCAAAGGCCCATTTTCGTTTTCCATCCTTTTCGCTCATCTCTTCTAATTTGGAGTAAGTAATGTAATATTTGGGTTTTTCAAAATGGCTCGGGTGCCGGATCAAATCTTACAGCGGGCCGGATCCGGTTATTTCCCACATATGATTTATACCAATGCCTTAACTTAAATGGCTAACCTGAGACACAAGTTCATCTTAAAACATTCCTAAAACTACCACCCCTAACCACCCCTCTGAATTGAAGTAACACCATGCATACATACGAAAATACGAAGTAAATATGTCATGCCATGCAATATGTTAACTGATAAATATACCCATTACTGTGTGTCGTATAGAAATATTTTTTAAAGCCACTCTCTTACTTCTTATGACTTTTACATACATTTAAAACCAATTTACTATATGATTGTAAATGAATCACGGTTACTGAATACACTGCTTGAAACGGGTGTAGTTCAGGGAGAGGGGATTTTTAAGAGAATCCTTAACCCAAGGTCTATGACATGTACTGCCGACACCCTTATTTTGCCGGTAAACAATAATTATGGACATCTATAATTTAATAAATGGTGGAAGGAATGGAAAGAGTAAACCACTAAATTTGTTTCTTTTTTTCTATTTGGAGTTTCATGCATTAATGTCCATTGTTAAATCGTATGGAAATATTTACTTTTCGATATATTAAGTTCAAACGGACTTCACTTTTCTCATCTGCCAACTAGGAGCGTTCGATATTTGAGAATAATTCTCAAAAACAACCTCATTAGCAGAATTCCGTCGAGGGAAATGCTTTAAATTGGTTTATTCAAAATCATTATGAAATGAGAAGAATCATGTTACGATATATTTATTAAAAGCATATTACAGGTTACAAATTATTTAATTTATTGGTCTGTTTTGCAGTGGCTTAGGATTAGAGAATTACTTCAGTGACTTTTTTTTCACATATATAAATACTTTTTAGTACAATATGTAATTTAAGGATACCTAAAGTGAAATCAATTTATTTCTTCTAGAGAGTTTCTGGATCATTTCCTTTCCAAGTCAGTTAGTTGGATTGGAGCCAACATGTTAGAAATAAATCTGTTATCTCCTCATGAATCAGTATTCATCAACCCAATATATTCTCATATTTCTTCTATATGAACATTTAACATGGTGCTTTCAATACTCTAGTAATATACCAGATGACATTTCAAATATTCATAAATATGCTAACGGAGTGACTAATGTAGCACTAGATAAAGGAAGACAAATGTAACCGCTGTATTTTATTTTTGTTTTCATGCTTCGAAATAAAAAGTCACTCACAGTTTTAATTTGCTTTAGTGTTTTAAGGAATTTTATTATTTGCCGGTAAAAGGAATTCATAATTATGATGAAATCCAAGTATATGTTCAGCTTAGAAATAGTGCAAAAAGAAACAGGTAAATAAGAATGACTAACAAGGCAGATTTATCATGTGCTGAAAAGTTTATTGGTGACATCATTTCATATACTATTTTTTATTTCTCCCAAAGATTTTAAGAGTGAAAATAACAGGGAGTTACTGAAGGCTCATAATGCTAAATACAAATAAACAGGTTGCTATTCTAGGAAGATAAAATTGAATAAAACGACTATGGAAAACATGAATTCAACGATAATACTAGTTATGTAACACTGTTCAATCTGACGCGTAGTAGTTGAGGTATATACAATTTTGAAATGTATACCGTTCTTAAACATCCACTCTGAATGGCCTGATTTCATGAGTAAACGAACTTGATCTTCAGTTTTCGATGAAACTTAAAATACAAAGTTTGTTAACGATCAATAAGAAATTGCGGTCGCTAGAGCGTTAAATGATGAAAGGCTATAATTTTTAATGGGTCTCATTTGTCGAACCTACCAAGTGAGACCGATTGGCAATCGTGTGAGAAGAATATGAATCTTAAGGGAGATCTTAGTCAATAAAAAAGTGATTGTTCCCGAGAAACGTTTATTTCAGTGATATTTGGCAGTTTTTATCAGACATCTTGAGAGTCCCTTATGCAGTTCTTGATAGGATTGACTTTGAAGTATGTGGTATGATGGAAGATATTACCGGTACCTAACCTGGAGTTTCCCTTAAATAGATAGACGCTAGACTTGAAATCGAGTTCAAGTTCAAATTTTGGCTATGAAGCATAATATCTCTAATATGAATTATATTATTAAAAATAATTTAGAAGAATTGTTTTGTTTTTTTATAAAATTAAGTCATATTAATAAAATTATCTTCGGTTGTACAGAAATATTCTGCACGAAGACAAAAGAAAAAGCTAATTTTTATTGATTGTTAGCATTTTCAAAACCTCTGGCTACACAAAACGTTGACTAAAAAATACAAATTTCTAGTGCTTTTCAGGAGTTCTGAAATGAAGAAGTAGTGCTTCTAGACTTAGGGGTGGCTACGTTAACACAGGTAGTTGATGACATGACAGAAAATCCATTTTTTATCTATTACAAATTAAAAGTATTAATCAATTAATTACATTATTATAATGCGCTAATTAAAAAGAAAATTAAATGTCCAGTAATGTTTCATTTAAGTAATCGCCTAGTTTTCGAGGAAGGAGAAGGGAAGATTGAACTCCCAAGGCACTTCTTAATCTATTTAGAACTAAATCTACAAAGATCATAAATTCTTTCAATATACTCCCATTTTCTAAAATGGCACAAAATGTGCTTCAGTTGCTTTGAAATTTAATGTTTTACTAATTGAGCTTAACTAAAATATTTTATTTTCCAAACAATAAAACCGGAACCAAATGTTTTCTCGAAAATCTCTGTTACTAAACTAAATAAAGAAACCAAATTATATTCTGTGCAATATACTTAAAAATTTATCGAAGATCTAACATTTAAAAAAAATTCAATTATATAGAAATGAAAATCGAAGGAAGGACATATATCCGCCAATTCCCAAAATTAAACATTATAATGTAGGTATTTTGAAAGGATTTTCAAAAAAAAATCTTTCTAATGATGTATTACACAATCGAAACGATGACAAATACATTTCAAGTGTTCCGAATTTAGGCCCCAAAAAGAAAGTGAAGATGAATTTTGGAAAATTGACATAGAGCAATTATTATCTACATATAAGTTAAAAATGCATGAAAAATTTCGGAAATATTTTTTCGAGTAATAGGAAAATACAAATGACTTCTAAATGTATCAAAAGGTTTGCTGGTAATAAAAACAACTTAATACCTCTCATATATATATATATATATATATATATATATATATATATATATATATATATTGGTAAAATATGAATCATAATCGGTTTAATTTAAAATAAATCGCATATTGTCAGTAATAAAGAAAACTAAAATCTTCACATTATATATAATGGCAAATAAGAGACGTTAATGTTTTGTATTAATTAAAAAAAGGTGAAGTTTATGTATAATATATTCTCACAGGAAATATCTAATTCAATGGAAGCACCCCGTTTATAATGGAAAAAAAAATAGTTTTATCCATTTAAATTAGTTAGAACAGTTCAGTTGTTTTTATTACTAGCAAATAAACGTTTCAGTTAAATCCTCAGTTGTACTTGCTTCTATTACTCTTTATTTGTTTTCATTTCATGTCTTGCAATGCAATTAAAATGTTTGTAAAAATGTGAGTATTACCATTAGGAAGATAAAGAACTTCGTTCTTAAAGAATTGAGTGATTCGTTAGGGAACTTTAATAAAATAATTATTTCTTCTCAATCAATCAGTTTCGGCATCAATATCGCATCTCGAGAATTATGGAAGTCAACAAATTTGATGGTACTTTGAAGAAAATTTAATGTAGTTGGCGTCAAATGTTGAATTATTTGTTCTTATTATGGTGTTGTGAGGATTCGATCTAAATGAATCAGGTTAACCTGAAATTTTTAATTCTATTAGAACTTGCATAAAAATAAATAAATAGTTATAGTGGCCTTTATCTGCGTTTTATTTCGGCTATCTACTCTCGGCTTATTGATATTTCTTCATGAAACTCAGTGTATAGTAAATAACGTTTGTGTGTGTATATATACCAGTTGGCGTAGTGTAGATTAGTGACCAAATTTTCATTTAAAAATGTACAAAAACAAAACTTCACCCTAACTAAGGATGTCCTGGTTTCCAGAGACTGCTGACTCTCATTATACGTGTGCATGGGTAAGTGGGGGAATGTTTCCGAATCTTATAACCACCATTTATTTCTATATATTAGTCAATATGCTATTCATAAGATGTGTGAAATATTTAACGTTTAAATAAATATCACATATTATTTTCATTTTCACGGCGAATGTTTAGGAAAATCCTGATTATTTTGGAAACTTATTATCTTGCAAATTTTGTTTGAAGATTTCGCAATAAATTTGCATAATTTTCTTTTGCGTGTTGAATATCTGGTGATATAATATTCCCGGACGTGTGTGGGAGGTCGGAGTTTTGGGACGACTACCGTCATTGAATAGAAGTCCTTTCTAATCTAAAAGGTAGTGAAAAAAAAAAGTGATACCATATAATTGGATATACACACATAGTGTAAATGAATTCGAAGCATTTTTTATCGAGTTCTTTTCCATTCTTAACTTTCTTTTTTTTTTCTTAGATTTTTAGTTTTTTTTTTTTTTATTCTTATAAGGAGGGGGTTAGGAGCGGAAGGGACGGCCTATCTACAGGTAAAGGCTCCCACTAATCTACTCATCTTCCCGTCCAAATCAGATTCTTCCCCTCCCACCCATGTTCTTAACATACTTCACTCCACTGTTTTTTATCTTTATTCCTTCTTCAGAAACTCTATTTATAAAGGAGGCGTATATAAGATTTGCTATTCATTACTAAGCCATTTACAGGACAAAAACACGAATTGACTCAACCTAACTATTTGGATCCAAAATATGGCAAAAAGCGTCTTTCGTCTTTCGATTATTAAAAATGGTTTGTCGGTCTTTTTTTTTTTTGTAACAATTAATAACGGATTATTTCCTTTTCGATAATATTTATTTATTAGAATTAACGAACTAAACCAGGTCGTTAAGGACATCCGGGAAAATTAGGAAATGACACAGCGGACTTACTGGCAAAATATGCTTCATGAGACGACATATAACTTATTTTATACTGCCCAAAAATACAATAATAACAGTTCCAAAAAATGAATCTTATAAAGAAAGGGATGAAAAAGTACAATAACTAGTTAACCATAAATACATATACACTATTTATCTCAAGCATATGCCAAACACTTGTAAAATGACAGTTCATTTTAGAACATGGGCCTACGAAGAGTCATTTATTCAAATTTAATTAAGCAACTCAAATACATATAATTATGATAATACCACTGAACAGATGTACGACCACAACCATATGACTGTACAATACTTGACGGACCAAGGAAAATACAACAGATTCATTTAATTATGGAACGGGCCATGGCTGAGTTCGTCAGATAGACCAGATCTCCTCATAATATACATCATAGGACTTAATCCTTCTTTCTTTTTTCAAGAATTGAACAAAAAATATGTAATTCTTTATCTCTATTTAAGTACATAAATAATTGTTTACATATATTTTTTGCCAATTGAGTCTTGTAAGATTAAAGAAATGAGTAAACTGGAAAAAGCTAGGTGGATGATAAGAGTTGGGTGTAATCTTTTCGCCCTCCCGGGCATTTACGGTACTTAAAATTATTTTCCTTAGTAAATAAATAACAAATCTACAATACCAAAGGCAGGAAATAATTTAATAAAATTATACTACTCAGCCGTAACCAACTTGGTAATTTGTCATTAATAGTCATTAATCTAAAAGCCCTCATCACAATAAAGAGGATAGTCTTTCTTTTTATCGTTTTAAAAATTGGTTCAATTCTTAATGACGTTTTGAATCCTCCTTTTCAATTTGCCATTTATCGACATCAATTATATGGAATAAAATATCCATGAAAATGCTGTATTTAGTGTCCGTTGTCATCATCGAATGACAATAAAACTTGAATACTCGCCATTTAGATCGCTTGACCTTATCCTTTTAAAATTCTATGACATCTTAGCGTTGAATTTATGAAATGTCGCATGAATGTTCATCTTGTAATGGATGATGATTATCCAGGGTCAGTTCTACCGAATTAATCTATCCCGGATTTGGGGGCGGGGTCTAAACATGGAAGGGGTATTTTGACAACGGTCCTCTTACTGTTAATTATAAGATTTGGTATTTATAATATTTGAATCGCAGGAATAAACTTTTGATATTGTCCTTGACCAGACAAATCCCCACGCAAAGGGGGGGGGGTTACCTTCATAAGAAGAACGGAGATATATAAACCTGTTTATACACATATACAAATTCTTAAAGAGCATTGTTCGTTGACTGATTGATTTGGAAAGGCCATAAAAACAACCTTTGCCATACATACGCAATCATGCCCGGTGAAAGCAATGCACATGGCTGAATATGTACGGCGGAAATTCATAAAAGGACTCAATACACGGACATTTTAATATATTTTGCTATGCTTCTCCACAATAGAATGAGGGGATGTAAAGAGAGAATTGAATAGGGGCTGATTTACAGTTAGCGGACAGTCTACTATTCTGGGGAGACAAGTGAACGGTTGATCCCTATTTCTGGTTAATAGGCTTCTTACATGGTCCCTTTCTCTGATGTAAGTTTCAGTCACATCAGTATGTTCACTTCACTGAAATTAATTCATGACCAGAGAACTTACAAGTGCCCACGAAAAACGTATATTGGACATGTTGAATTCAAAACGCTTAAGCAACTCTTCAAGAGAAAAAATAAACCTTATAACTCGTTTCTGAACCCACGTTTGTTTAAAAATAGAAAATAACGGGACGATAAGTAAAAATAATAATTAGTTCATTAATCAAATTCATTAAAATTTAAGTAAAATATTGATGAAAAGCACCTTCTAAATAACTATACAAAGGTCCAAATACTCTTTTTGGAACTATGGAATTATATATAAACGTATATATATATATATATATATAGAGAGAGAGAGAGAGAGAGAGAGAGAGAGAGAGAGTTTTAACCATTAGTTAAATTTATAATTTTATCAGAATTAATTATATATTTCTTACAGTGGGATTTTGCATTGTTATAGTGTTGAGGTTATGGTATATTATACTTTTCATCACTCGGTTTTTGGTATTTATTGATGACACATTATCTTCAATGAAACTTTTGAGAAGGTTCCACGTTATATTTAGTCGATTCTAGAATAAAGATTTTATGATGAGTTGTCACAGTATCGTACTCGTTACTTGACTAACTTGCAGCAGAATAATATTTCAAGATAATGTCAGTAATATTTCCACTAAAAAGCTCGTTGATTTTGACCTCCTACCTATTGCAATGGGTTGTATTCATTTTCCGTAAAATGTTTTTTTTTTTATGGGAACACCACCCCCAAAATTCGTGATGTCAATGATTCGACTTGCTTGTAAATAATTCCCTGTTTTGTATTACGTTTCAGTTTATTTCTTCACAATGGAACGTTCCTATGTGTGTGGGGAGAGGGAGTGTGTGTGTGTGTGTGTGTGAGAGAGAGAGAGAGAGAGAGAGAGAGAGAGAGAGAGAGAGAGAGAGAGAGAGAGAGAGAGAGAGAGAGAGAGAGAGAGAGCATTGAATACGGTAGATTTACAGTTAGCGGACAAACTACTATTCAGAAGGACAGGAGCGATATCGGTGAATGGTAGATGCTCATTTCAGCTAATGGCCCCGTTGGACGGACCATTCGTCAGCTCTGTTCGGCCCGTTTCAAACGATTTGGACATAATCTACAATGGGGGTGGCCGAAATACAGAGTGGGAACTCATCAGCCTGCCCGCTTTGATACACTTCCTCCCTCATGTAAGGCAGCCAGTTGATTTGCTCATTGGCCCGAATAAATCCTCTAACCACGCTCTCAACTTTAAAACTAAGGCATGGCTCGCGTTTGACATTTACCCGCTCCGCTCAACACGGTCCAACGAGTAAGCTATCCTGGCGAACTGGAGACACTTTACAAACGGTTTAACTTACATTTACGACTCATTACGATAATTAACTGGAAAGCACAATTTCATGTTTATCACATGGTGATAATTAAATTTTGATTAAGAAATTGTATGAATTTAAACATTTTAGAAAGCGAATGAAATTTTAATTGAATTGTGAAAATGGGAAGAGCGTATGAGTTAGAGGTGGTAGCCCAAGCCAGAAGTCATTAGATATTTATTGGTTTGTTGATAATAAACCAGCATAATTAAGACAAGCTACTGTTGTGATGTGTGTATGTATGTATGTATGTATGTATGTATGTATATATATAAAACCCTCTAAATCCCCAATAGCCCTTAATCGATTTTGATCAAAAGGGAATGTGACCAATATGATGGTTAAATATGAAATTTCAATCTAGCCCTAAAATCTAAATCTAAAGCTAGCCCTTTTTTAATTATATGACAACTGTTCAGACTTAACGCCAAGTTCAAACGGATAATTCTATTAGAATTAGAAAAGTAAATCTCAAAAGTACGAGGAAGTAAAGTTATATTTTCAAATAAATTAATTTGAACGGGCCTCAATTTTGTCAATTGATAGGTAGGATCGATGGAGATGAAATGCTTTAATTTCTATTAAATGATAAAAAAAGAAAACAATTTTTGACCGATTTTTATGACAAATATTTTTTGGTTCCACATAATAATTGAAAATTTATTTATTTTGTGTATAAAAATACCTTCAGACGAGAAGTTTTTAATTTATTTTTAAACAGAAAAAAAATGTTAAAGAGTTTTACTCTTTTCTCGAAATATTCATGTTAGTAGGGGATTAGAAGGATATCATTGTATCTTGTTTATGAATAAGTGTTATACTATTTATGTAAAATGAATTCATGTTTGATTTAACAGTATTATTCGGTATATTGAAAGAAAATTCCTTATTTTTACTCCTTAAAGAGTGGCCGTCAGGAATCACAATTTTCTGCTGAATATAAACCTTATTGCTTTATTCAGCAATTTAAATATTACAATATGATTTTTTGAGTGACACCAATGCATAACGCCGTAAGTTAACCGACTGTGTAAAACACCATAGTATATTATCAATAAGCAAAGCTATTTTAGTTTCTTATTTAATTCTTCAATGTGACAAAACCAGTCTTGGCTATTGTTCACTATCAATCCTAAAAAAATTATCATGGGGACTGGTCGAGTAATAACATTTTTTAAATCAGTACAACCTCACTAGGTGATTTGCTATAAGGAGAATCTGTTAATAACAAAAGCTTATAGTGATGGAGCAGAGCCATGTTTTTCCTTCAAAACAACTTTGTTTCACTTTGAATACCTTCAAAGATTCTTCCTCTCTTTTGCATTCAGTTTTTATTTTATCCGACTGCATACTAAATAAATGTATATGCCAGAAGGGTTGTAAACATTTATTTTTACGAGTACCTCTTCGTGGGACTGGAGTATGTTTAGATTTGCAGATAAAGCATAAAAACTCCAATTACTTGTTGGCTCTTTCTCATCAGCTGGCATTGCTCCAAGCTTGCAGGACGCTGCTTTTTACGGGGTCATCATCATAGCCGTCATCTCGGACCACTCCCCCACTATTTGTGATCCGACTTGATCATAGAATGAACATAAAGCACGATGCTAAAAGTAAACTGGTTGCAAAATTGCAGCTAATGGCCGATAAAGTCGTGTATGAGGAAGTTCCAGAATAAGATAATTGGCATATTTTTTTTTTTAAATTAGAATATATATGGGGATTTTTCTTAACGAGGATATGCAACATAATTCCAGGAAGTAAGAACCCTTGGTTTTATGGCACCCTTGAGAAGAAATAAAAACAAAAGAAGAAAAAAAGCATAAATCGTACGTTATATTCCATATAAGGAAAAATTCCTATAAAACGTCACTGAGGGACGCGTCTTTGGATTTGGAATTTTTTTTTCCGCTCTTCTTTGTACTGAAAAAAGAAAGAAAAAGAAAGTTATCTTCTTCGTGAATACACGAATTAATAGTAACTTCAGAAGAAACAGTTGTAAAATAATGACATTTGTGGAAATATCTTGTAAAATAAAACTAATCGTAAGGGCGTACATCAGTTGCTATACATTGTACCAAAAATCTTATTTCAATTCGATTTATTAATAATCCAATAGGTCCAGAGGGCTATTTATATTAAATAGTTATTTAGCATTCATACGTTTTCTTCAATATGGAAAAACAAATATCTGCGTTAATACTAATCCTTTTCTTCCTCTTGGATTTGGTAATTCCGATTTAAAAAGTCTATTTAGACTGAAGAAAGCTTCCAATTCTCATACGTTTTTTTTTATTTCTGCGCTAAGCGCTTTAAAAGTCTCCATCTTCAGAGCTACTTGCGTGCGCTCATAGGGAAAGACATCAAATTTTGAAGAATTGGACTCTTTCTTCTCTCCAAGTACACAAGATTCTTTATTTCCAACAATACTACTGGAAATGGAAAAGTCCGTCGAGTCCTGCGTAAACTAAGTGGATTTTTCACGTGCTGGAATGGCACGCCGTTAACGTCCCCTCATTTTCGATTTTCTATTTCTCCACTAAGAAACTTATGTAACCGGAACTTCAAATTTAAGATGGAAGTGAGATGTTTAATGATTCAATTGCTGATAAGTGAAAAGTGGATGATTTACCAGGACCTGCAAGAGTAAAACCAAGTATGAAAGTTGTACTCTTGACGCTATTTTCGACACTTTTCTTGAAATGTCCTTCAGTCCCACCCAATAGAAAACAAAAATCAGTTCTATTTAAGTTCTTATGATATATAAATAAGGCATACAGTAAACCTCCACCCTCTCATATGCTATTGCTACATTAAGCTTTTATATTACTAGAAATATAATATCCAGCTTAAGTTTTAAGTATTGTTTCCATAACGCTCTTATTAAGTTTGAAATGAAGAACTGAATGTGAGATGGCGTAGTGTGCGAACTATTCCAACACGTAGGCTATCTGGATTGTTTAAGCAGCCCTTGCGTAATATTTTAGCAGATTTCCCTTAAGGGAAATCAGCTATTGAGGTTGTAGTCATGGCGGGATTTTCGAAATATTTCTTCAAATGTCCATCGATCCTACCTAGTAGATGACAAAAATGAGGTCCGTTCTAAACTGTATATATATATATATATATATATATATATATATATATATATATATATATATATATATATTTGTCTGTTACCGCTCTAGCGGTCGCAATTTTTGTTTGATCGTTACCAAACTCGATATTTAGTCGTTTTATGTAAAAAGAAAGAACAAGTTCGTTAACGGCTGAAATCGGGCCAGTGAAAGGGGGGGTTTAGAGGGGAGGATTTTCGAAAATGCGAAATATCTTCGTTACTATACGTCGGATCGAAAAATATTACAGCATCAATCTTATTGCAAATTAAATTTACTATAAATATTGTTTTATACATTTATTCTCTATCTTGAATATTAACTGAGATATTTGCATTTGTATTCTGCATGTGCTCGGCAGCAGTGGCTGGTCGGACTTTCCGCCGTGAGCTCTGGCGCCCGTTTTCGTAACTATTCGTCCCTCATGAATAGGTTTAGAGGTTTCTTACTACTATAGCTGTTATTAGGCAGATTTCTCTATTGTGAAACTTCACGTGGGAAATCTGCTTAGTTTACGCAGCCCCTGCGTGACGGACTTTTTATTTCGTATCTATTTCTGTAAAAATTCAATTTATACTAGTTTGTCAATGTGTAACACCAACTCTCCATTTTCCTACCCATCGGATGTCGAAAATGAGGCCCATCCATGTAGATAAACATAAAAATCGCGATCATGTGATCACTGACGAATTCAATATTTAAACTTTACATTTAATACTTAAGATACAGCTCCTTAATGCCCGTAATCAGGCATGAAAGTGTGTTGAATTAGAGTAGTTATAGGTGTCTTCGTTTTTATGCATAAATCGAAAATTTTTCTACCTTCAATTTCTTAAATACACTAACGTCCTCGAATTTTCATCACGTACTCCCCATTATTTCTATTGAGAAAACTTATATCCTAATCATCCAATTTTTACATAAAATTTTGCCACTAAATATGTTGTGTCCAGCTTTGATTTCAAGCCTTGTTTGCGTAGTATATTGATAAGAGAAACACATAGTTTGTAGAGGTGATGTCATCGGTGTATGAATGACACATAGATGACAGAATCGTCTTGACCAGGGGCTTTGTCGTGGACTTTTGGCCGGAACAAATCTTACAGCGGGCCGGTTGTTGCCCACATATGCTTTGGACAATGCTTCAAAAACGTTATCTGAATTAAATGACTTTAATATTACACAAAATTCCTCACATTCCTAATGTGTTATTTAACTCTTTGCAGAACTAACGTGATTTAGTTCTTATTTTTATAATATTCTGCTATCACTTCTTTGATAAAGTGTATTAAGATGGTTTATTCAATTTACAGAGGCGACTGCAACTACATTTATGCCAGTCCTAGTCATCCATCAGTGAAAACCAGAAAAATAAAATCTTGTCCAAAAGACGTGCATCACTTCTTTCATGTGATTTTCATTTTCACAATTTCCTCTCAATCTTCTATTCTCTAATTGATTTACATGTTAAAACTTTTGACTATTGCTTATAACTTACATGTAAGTGAATTAAGCTTTTCTCATTTTTACAATTTTATCTTATTGCCAAATAAAACGTTTTCCTCGAGGACAACGTAATTTAGTTATATAGGTATATTATAAGTGCTCGGTACGATGCAAATTATGGATATAAACTTATAAATAAATAGAAAATGAGATAGTTAAATAAGTTGAGAATAAAGGAAATACAATAAAAGGAGAAGAAATCATTTAAGAAATTTCTAGTCTTCTTGAAATATCTCATAAATGAAGAGTGAAGATTGAATTGAAGAACTGAAAGAAGATTTGGCTACTTTTCTTTTTTTTTTCTTTTATAATTATCTGTTATAAACAAAACTGAAAATAAAAACCGCATTGTAATTATCTATGATCATGATGAAAATGATTATTGTGACTTAATGTTTTTTTTTAAATATTACCTTTTATTTGTTCAAAATAGATTTCAGCAAAACTATTTGTCTTTTTTATTGAATCGCAAAGATCACATTGTAAAAAGTAAATTCATTTTATGCGGTTGTTGTATTTTCAAAATTTACAAATAAATGTTTTTATTGAGTTCTTTCTTATTGATTTCTCCTTCCTCTGCGTGATTAAAAATGTTGATCGTTGGTCATGGACATAAACCTGATCTGTCATGAAATTTTTGATCACGACCAAGGTTTTTAGTCATGCTGTTCCTTGACTCTCCACTAGGAACTGAAAATTAATTCAATATAAAGCAAGAAAAGTATAAATAATTGGTATTAAGTGGTGGTAAATGAATCTATTACTACGTTAATAATTATAACAGGTTTTTATTTTTTTCAATTTTTGTAATAATAATAATAATAATAAGATGCTACATCTTCCATAAAATAAATAAATTACGAAGTATTAAAATAGTTGATAAGATTAGTTTTGACGCTTTAAAGAAAAATAAAAAATATCTGTACTGAAATTTATATAATTGCAGAAGGGCAGTCATTAATAGATAAACTCAGTATATATTATATCACTTTATTCGTTATGGTTTAACGAGTCCACCTGCTCCTTTGACATGTTTTTAGGAGCTTATATCGGAAAATTAAATTTTCAGAATTGTTCTAAATATTTTTTGCCTCTATTCACAGTAAATTATTCTGCCAACAAACTAAAAGTTGGATGTATTGAAGCATTGAATATATTAAACTAGTGGGATTTATAGTTATAATAAGCTTTTGATGAGGCACTGGGATGAAACATTTAGAAGATAATGAATAAAATCGTCCATTGAAAACTGATTTCTATTTATTTATGATTGACATTCAGGAGCCAGATATATATATATATATATATATATATATATATATATATATATATATATATATGCATATATGTATATGCAGGTCAATAATGTATTGGTCAATAAATAATACTCTTTTGTTTAAGGTTTAGGGTTAGTTATAAAAAGTTTTTTTTGACTTCGTTTGGCCAATAAACTATGTATACTCATAGCTTCTTTCTAATGTCACATTTTTGCATTAAGAACGAGACAACGAAGTATTTTGGAATATATTTCCAATGAAACCAAGAATAATTTATGGACTAAAGGTAAAGCTGTTGTGATTATTTGAGCGATGCGATTGAAACCAGCAACTCTGAAGGGTAGAATGGCAAAGTATGAGGCAAAACCAAGGCTGAAAGGGTGCTTAAAAACAACTAAATCTAAGAATCCGTCTTAAAAAATAGTGAGAAAAATAAGCTGGTAGCTTTATTATTTACTGCCTAGCCTATATAATGATCCAACTATTTTTTTAATGACCACATTATGAATATAGAATTGTTTTAACAATTATTACATTCTTCCTATTACACAGTGCTTGTTATAATGCTGCATTAATTTCTTTTAATAATTTCTTACTTTAGTTAGTATAGAATGAATTTAAATTTATGAGTTATTACTTCGTACTACTTTAGCTTTCCCGTAGTTTCATAAAATTTAAATACTAGGAAAACGACATTATAAAAAGTAAGAAGGTAAGCTTCTAATATTATGTTGAATTATATAACTGAAAATGATGCAAAACATTTGCATGAATTTAGCCCAAGAAAATGCCAAAATCAGGTAAGCAGCCAGAATTGGAGCAATTCAATATTTTGAAACAGACTATTTTATACTTTCTATCTAGGTAGGGAAATTACATCGCAATCGTTATAATTAATAATATTTGGTATAGAATATTTTAAATATCACTGGCGTTCTGCTCCAGTGTTATTGGTACGTTTTAAAGACAAATCAAGACAATGTAGATAACTGAGTTACAACCAAAATCTGTAGATGTGGAAGCGATGCATATATTCATATATGTATTTTGAACAAACTGCCAACATTCTAGAATAGATTGTCGTTTAGTCTAGAGGAGTGATGCCTCCTACCCTTTACTGAGTGAGCCTTAACAACTCCAGTCGTAAATAGAACCAGTCACAATACGGGTGATGTCATATTTCAATGACCATCACGGGATTGCACAATAAGCCAGTGAATTTACTTCTTCTTCTTCTCCCACGTTCTATAGTTCAATATTCAGAAGGGAATACGGTGAAGCCATTGTAACACCAGAGAGAGTCACTTTATTGTACAAATTTATATACAGGGCTGCTCAATTACATTGAGATGCTGAAGCACACAGCAACTTAAGTCAATCCCTAGGACAAAAGTAAAACAATACATATTGTATTTAGTCAGCTCAATAACTAAAATATTAACTAGAATAAACACAGTCAGCAACCTAAAAGGTGAATGTCACTAGATGTAAATTAGAAACATCATTATTGTAATAACATGATCCGTCGATCTATAATAAGATCACTGGTCAAAGCTAAATAATGTGCAAGTGAATTAAGTATGTTAACTGTTTGAAAGAGTCGTAAAATATATGCAGGTTTGTCGACCGACCTGAACTTTCTTAATTGTGGGTTCAAGGGATGTCAATAAACGAAATTTTACTTATCTCGGTGCGTCGAATATAAAAATGTTGAAGCCCTTAGTTTCTAGGGAGTTTCATCTTAAAGAAAAAAACGTTTGTACACTCACACACACACACACACACACACAGATATAAACATATATATAATCAGTGAAAATTTCAGTCGTACAAAAGATAAAATAAAAGACAAGGACACGAAATACATATAGGGGAATCGCCGATCTTAAAGTAAAGATTTAAAGAGCATTGTAGAAATGCCGATCATTCAAAAAATAGAACTTCTTTGGCCGACCAAACCATTCTTTGATATTAAAACATAAATTTAATTTTGACGAGACAGAAAGTTTAGATAATGACAATAGTTTAACAAACTGGAAGATAAAAGAAAGTATCAACATTATTGAAAACTAACAATTTGTTGTGAAAAAGAAAACGGAGATTAGGAATTAATATGGGATATTCATCAAATATTTAAATAAACGGCTAGTCGATTAGGTGTAGATGTAGCTATGCTTTTTCTAGAATCGATTATTTATTACTTGAACCTTATCATGTAATCGATTTTTACACTGTTCATCATTTTAATATAGCCATGTTATGAGCTGATTGGTGTTGTACGTCTCCATTTTTGTCAGTCTTGACGTGACCGCCTCGGTGGTAAGGTCGGATTTTTTTATAATAAGCGTACTACTCCTGAATAGTCATAAAGCATGCGAAACGTGTATGTGAAAATAAATCAATGCAAGATATCACATGTTTTTCATCTATTCACCTTCCGAACTCCTATTCAACGAAAATTGATGAATTCAGGGTTCATTTCAACGTGACGATAAAAATTAAATAGTGCTCAATGAAGTGTCTTCCTTCCCATTTATTATACTTTTTGGCGAATTGTAGAAAATCACTGTTCACTCCTTCAGAAGTCGGTGTATCGTATAAATACAGGTTTTTCGTTTGGCAGGGATAGTATTCTTGAGAAAAATACAGTGGTGCCGTCATTGAGAGAAAGTAGATTGGCCAATAAGAAACTAACCACATGGGATTACAGTATCTTTGAATTATTTATTGACTACGTGAACATATCTTGGGGATTATAGTAATTTAATGGGCACATTAAAGTCAAAAGTGAGAGTCATATGCTAAGAGTTTTCACTATGATAGTTGAAACCGAAGATCTAGAGAAAATACAGCAACTTTCCTTTAGCATAAACTCTCTTCAACTAAGTTTTAAATATATATAAATATATATATATATATATATATATATATATATATATATATATATATATATATATGTGTGTGTGTGTGTGTGTGTGTGTTTATTTTTATTCGTTATGATGGTCTATTTTTATTTTTCTACTTGGAAAATAAAAATAAATAAAACACTTCACTTTTTGACTTTAAAACATATTTTAAAAATTTTTTTTTTATCATGAACTGTATTAGTTTATTATTATGTTAAATAATTCAGTTGAACAACAACAAAATAAATATTAACTCTCTCTTACAGCGTGCCCATCATGTAGCATTTTCAATACAAATACAGAAACATCCAAACCAAATTTGGAAAAGTATAAATGGAATTATGAAATTTTCAAATCAAGTTCATATTTTTCTAAATAAAAATTCGGAATTCTTCAAATAAATTTCAAAATCAAAATTCTGAAATTTTCAAATAACTTTCAAAATCAAACTTCTGAAATTTTCAAATAAATTTCAAAATCAAAATTCGGAAATTTTCAAATAAATTTCAAAATAAAAATTCTGAAATTTACAAATAATTTTCTAAATAAAAATTCTGAAATTTTCTAATTAATTTCCAAGTCAAATTCATAATTTTCTAAAAACAAAATCTGAAATTTTCAAATATATTCAGAATAAAAATTCTGGAATTTTAAAATAAATTTCAAGATCAAAATTTTAAAATATATTCAGAATAAAAATTCTGAAAATTTCAAATAAATTTCAAAATCAAAATTCTGAAATTTTCAAAATCAAACTTTTGAAATTTTCAGAATCAAGATTCTGAAATTTTCAAATAAATTTCAAACAGTTTTTTTTTTTAATCAGAATGTTATAATAAATGGGTCTTTGACGGCTGCCTTCCTCCAATGTATTAAAACAACTGTTCTACTACCATTGTAATATATTTGTTACAAATAGAAGACTGATCTGAACTAATGATCATGTAAGAAGCATTAGTATATAATTTTTACATAAGTTGTAACTCACAACCCAAAACTGGATATGAGTCTAGTTAAATGGACCTATAACCGCTAATTCGCCCATTAGTGGGACCCTTTAAATAAAATGTCAAACCTATTTCTACTGTTTGGTATGACTTTTTGATACTCCTCAAGTATAATACGATGAATTGTTCCGAAGAAATAATAAATACATCAGTTAGTAAGTAGGTAATGTACGTCATTTTTAATTTAAACCAAATTCATGTAAATTGTAAAATTTTAACAAAATGCATACTCGAAAATAGTTAATAGCATAATATGTATCATGAATATATTATTTACAGAAATAGACAAATATTTTATCCCAAACCTAGCCCACTTATTCGCAAACCTCAAAGTTTAAAATATTAATTCACATAAATTAAAATAATATAAAAATGATGGGTTGTTCATTCTTTGAATCATAAAGCATGAATAATTATTAAATATGAGATTAATCGTAAAATAATATTGTCTGAATATTTTATATGAAGCATTTTAACTATAAAATCATTTTTTTTAATTTGTTTCTTCACCTATGCATTCTATGCCCAAAATATTTAGTTATTTAAAATTATTACTACGTAAATAAAATAAATCTCAATCATATTTTCGAAAATATTATTCAACATTTCAATATAATCGAATAATTTCGGACATAATTAATTAAGAAAATTTGAAGAATTATTTCGTGGAAATATAAAATTAGAAATAGTTTGAACGGTGTAAGTAACATATTGAAAAAAGGGAACCGAAATACAACGTTTATCAAATTAACAGATTTGTGATTGATTGTTACTGACTGACGAAGCTTACCTAGGGGAGTCAGCCAGCCCCTATTGCAGTGGTGACTGCTTAGTTTATGGATCATTTGCATAATAGATTTTTTTAGGAGATTTCCCTTATGGGAAATTGGCTATTGAGGATGTACTCATGAAGCTAATGTGGAAAACAATCCACAAATGTCCATCGAAAGTTCCTATTATATATATATATATATATATATATATATATATATATATACTTGTCGGATGCCGTCCTAGCTGAAGTTTTGTTTAATCGTTACCAAACACGATTTCTTAGCGTTTCATGCATAACTGAAAATCAAGTTCGTTAATAGCTGAACCTAGAAGGGGGGGAGGGCATCGAATCGTCAAAATATCTCCGTTGTCATTCTTCAAACCGAAATATGTTATAGAACCAATGTTATTGCAAATTTATTTTCCTATAGATGCTATTATATACATTCTTCTTATTCTGGAGCCAATATTTTTTGTATATTCTTCAAATTTTATGGTATGGATCACCAATACAAAACATTTTTTTTTTCTGTAATCGTTGAATAATGGTAACATTACTAAACTGAAATGAGTGAAGAAAGTGAAACATTTTGAAATAGAGTGAAGAAAGTGAGTTGCCTTCTTAATTAGTAAATCAGTATAAATTAAAAAATAATTTGAAGTTGGAAATTAAATGCTTTTAAATGTTTCTTAACATTGTAAGAATTTATTTTAACAAAATAAATTGAAATGTGAATGAATTATTGGTGGAAATAATAAATATATTTTAAAATTTAAATATAATAATAATTACCTTCCTTGTTTATAACCTGCACTTGTTTATAACTGCACTACTTCACAATCATCACTAGTTGTTTTATAACTATGCTTATAACCTTTCACAACCATGCTTATAACCTACCAACAACATACCATAATCTTCACAACATCCTAATTTTGTTCATATTCTGGTTAGATCTGATCATGTATTACACGGTTACAGAAAAAATTTAATATTACACTCGTGACAAAAGTAGAATTTACAACTCTCGTGAAATTACCACACTCGCTTCGCTCGTGTGGATAAACGTTTCACTCGAGTTGTAAAATGATCAACTTTCGTCACTTGTATAATAAATAACTATTTTTTTCCGATGCAAACTATTGAAACTGCCCTACATGTTTTGTGGCTTACTTGCCACCTATTCAGGGGCTATCCCTTTTCCAAAAAATTATAAAAAATTAATAACGTTTATTTAACAAATTCCTTAATAATTCTTATAAAAGGTTAAATCAACACGTAAAAAGTATAGACAATAATGAAAATAAAACGGCTTTGACGGATCATTCTATCTCCAATATATACACCTTTAATTTTGAAAAAAATTCAAATAATTTATAAAGAATAGATAATAATAAACGAAAAATAAATGAGAATATTGAAGTTCTATGAGAAAAGAGAAGTTCGTTAACGGCTGAAATCGGATCAGGGAGTGGGGTTTAGAGGGGGAGAATTTTTAAAATTCGAAATATCTCCGTTACTATAAGTGGGATCGAAAAAGTGTATAGAATGAATCATATTGCAAATTACATGTACATTGTTATATATATTTATTCTCTATCTTGAATATTAACCGAGATATGTGCATTTTATTTTCTGCATTCAGTAAACCCCCACTTCTTATCGTTTTACATAAACAATACTCTTTTATATAATAAACCACATTATTCGAAGCTTAAATACCAAATGTTTTTTTCCAAAGACCTTTATTATACGAGACACATGCAAATCCGGTGACCCCCTCCCGCGTCTTAAATTCTTGGACTACTAAAATTTGATTTATTGAGATAAAAATTATTCTGATTTACATCATTAGTACATAGTTTTCAATAAAACTAATATGTTATATTCTGAATGTTTCCTGACGGACGATAGGTCATTAATCCCAGCCTTAACAGAATGATCGGAGCTCGAAGCCGGCTAAACTAAGAGATGCATTAGAGAATCAGTAAAACTAAGTACTCCTCAGGGATATGTGAGCTAATCTACTTTCACTCAATGACGTCATTGCCGTATATCAAAGGAACAAATCCTCAAACCGCAGAGCTTGTCCAAGCCCTGGAAGATGGATGATGTTACCGGCTAAGAAATGCAAATACAAACTTTCTAAGGAAGAGAAAATCCGCCAATGGGTACAATAATGTTATTGAGGCTAAGGAAGTAACTAGGTTTCTCTTATACTGGCCTCTTACCCCGGGTGCCATCAAATCTAGTTTTGCTACATGGAAGATTTGCTCAAACTTTTCATGTTCTTCTTTAAACTCTTTATGGAAATTCGAATTCAAGATAAATGCATATAAATTTAAGGTGATTGAGAAGAAACAGAGTAACGAAACGACCTATTTAAAGACAGTAAACACTGTAATTCAAATAAGTCCGTCACGCAGGGGCTGCGTAAACTAAGCAGATTTCTCACGTAAAGTTATTCAATAGAGAAATTAGGAGTGCCGAACAGTTACGGAAACGGCCGTACTAGATATTCAAGAAAGAGAATAAATGTATATAACAATATTTATAGTAAATTCGATTTGCAATAAGATTGGTTGTATACAACTTTTCGATCCGACTTAAAGTAACGGAGTTATTTTGAAATCGCCCCACACTAACCCCAGCTCCCACTGGTCCGATTTCAGCCGTTAACGAACTTGATCTTTCTTTTTACATAAAACGATTAAATACCGAGTTTGGTGACGATTAAACAAAAAAAGTCCGTCCCGCAGGGGCTGCGTAAACTAAGCAGATTTCCCACGTGAAGCTATACAGTAGATAAATCTGCCCAATAACAACTGTTGTAGTAAGGTATCTCTAAACCTATTCAAGAGGGACGAGTAGTTATGGAAACGGCC
Organism: Riptortus pedestris; assembly: GCA_019009955.1. NCBI lineage: Eukaryota > Metazoa > Arthropoda > Insecta > Hemiptera > Alydidae > Riptortus > Riptortus pedestris. The sequence continues at coordinate 53,620,366 of CM032233.1, read as the reverse complement.
GCCAGAGCTCTCGGCGGAACGTCCCGAACATAGCCGACCCCTGCCGATCACAGAATACAAATGCAAATATCTCGGTTAATATTCAAGATAGAGAATAAATGTATAGAACAATATTTATAATAAATTTAATTTGCAATAAGATTGGTTCAATACGATTTTTCGACCCGACGGATAATAACGGAGATATTTCGATTTTTCAAAAATCCCCCCTCTAAACCCCCCCTCCTACTGGTCTGATTTCAGCCATTAACGAACTTGATCTTTCATTTTACATAAAACGATTAAATATCGAGTTTGGTAACGATCAAACAAAAATTGCGACCGCTAGAGCGTTAACAGACACACACACACACACACACACACACACACACACACACACACACACACACACACACACACACATATATATATATATATATATAATTTTGAACGGACCTCATTTTCGTCATCTCCTAGGTAGGATCGATGGACATTTAAAGAAATTTTTCGAAACTCACGTCATGAGTACGACCTCAATAGCTGATTTCCCTTAAGGGAAATCTGCTAATTGCGACCGCTAGAACGTTAACAGATATATATATATATATATAATTTGGAACGGACCTCATTTTCGTCATCTCCTGGGTAGGATCGATGGACATTTGAGGAAATTTTTCAAAACTCGCGTCTTGAGTACGACCTCAAATTTTGTTTATCGTACAAGTGTCCTCGTAGAAAACGTTTGTGGTCTAGGCACCACCCAAATATGTTTCGTAAGCAATTTCTCAAGCCCTGACAAAAAAATGAAAGAGAACATCATTACTTCAAACTTTATATTAACCAAGACATTATTTAGCTACTCATGTTTCCTCCTAGGCAGAGATGGGACTCCTGAAATTCAACCTGTTGATAATTCACTTGGTATGGAAGTTGGTAGATGAGACACGGTGTCATACGATTATTAATAATTTGAATTGAATATTATTGCGACAATAATAATTGTGTTAGTTTTAGTAACAAATTTGATTTCAGGCAGTGGGTTGGTTCCGCCATAATGTATAATAGAGGTGTTATGGGTTAAGAGCCACCAGTATTTCCATTGCCTTGGTAACAATGGATAAATGATCGCCTTTTACCATCTTCCTCCAACTGTGGAACAAAGAATGGCTACAAAGGGAAATAAATGATCACGTTTAGCCTGGTGACTGTATGGCTGAACATTCTTAGTTTTGTGACAATGGGTTGAGGATGACAGGAAGTTCACTGAACCCTTCTAACCCAATCCATAGTCCTTTTAGAACCTGCAATCCCTTTTCATCTTTGATATGGAACCTCGCCTTTGTAAACAATGCAAAGCTTAGGGGTTCAGTTAAAAGTCTGCTCGTAGATAACTTTTGACACTGGCACAATGGCACACTCAAGATTCTTAGAGGCTAGTCTATTTAAACCGCTTCATGTTAGTCTCAGGACTTTCTTGTAGACATTTCGACTCCTGCTCTGGAAGTTTAAACAATTTGTGAAGTCAGACTTGAAAATGTATCTATTGCCAAACTCCTAATCCTTCACATATGAAAATTATGTCCGTCCAAACCATACCTTTGCAATTTTAGCAGATTTCCCTTAGGGGAAATCAGCTATTGAGGTCGTACTCATGACGTGATTTTCGAAAAATTTCTTCAAATGTCCATTGATCCGACCCAGGAGATGACGAAAATGAGGTCCGTTCAAAAATTATATATATATATATATATATATATATATATATATATATATATATATATCTGTTAACGCTCTAGCGGTCGCAATTTTTGTTTGATCGTTACCAAACTCGATATTTAATCGTTTTATGTAAAAAGGCAGATCAAGTGTGTTAATGGCTGAAATCGGACCAGAGAGAGAGGGGGGGGGATTTTCGGAAATTCGAAATATCTCAGTTATTTTGCGTCGGATATAGCACTAATCTTATTGCAAATTAAATTTACTATAAATATTGTTATATACATTTATTCTCTATCTTGAATATTAACCGAGATATTTGCATTTTTATGAAGTCTGTGGGACATGTGGTCGGGTATTGTTCGGATTAGTTCGGCCGTTTCCGTAACTGTTCGTTTCTGGTGGAAGCTTCTTCCAACCTTACCTGTGTCCATGAATAAATAATAATAATAATAATAACCTTCCCTGTCGTTTCTCACCTTACCTTACCTTAGTTACTTTGTGAGATTAATGCAAATACGTTGTGTTCATCCGCTCCCCTCCCCCTTCTTTAGTTCTTGGACTACAAAAATTTTAGTTATTAAAATATAAATTATTCTTACAATTCAGAAGCCGTTTCAAGTTGGTAATTTATTAAAATTAACTAAAAGATTTATCATAACCGTTTGTATATACTCACGGTGGTGTTAAGTGTTACCAGTATGCAGATTTCTCTATTGCTAAACTTCACATAGGAAATCTGCTTAGTTTACGCAGCCCCTGCGAAACGGACTTTCTTTGATTGATCGTTGCGATGCTCGATATTTAAACGCCATACGTAAAACTATAGATCAAGTTCGTTAATGGCTGTAGTCGACCCATTAGAGGAGGAATTTCAAATATTCGAAATATCTTCATTATATTATGTCGGTTCGAATCAATCTTATTGCTAATTTAATTTCTTTTAAAATTTATTATATTCATTTTTAATATTAGGAATACTGAGACTTTATTGGTTTAATTTCTATTCGCTGTTCTCGAAAAGTGTTTTTTTTTCTAGTAGTTTCCACTATAAACTCTGGAGCTAGATTCCACAATTTCATTTGGTGTTGTCTGTATATTGTTAAACTATTATTAAGGTTTATACCTACTTCCAGATAACTTTATGATATTTATTATTAGGAACATTATA
>CM032233.1:53477500-53612500 GCA_019009955.1 Riptortus pedestris | reverse complement strand
ATTTCACCATTAACTAGCTAGTGACTGTAGTTATCAGGGTTGCATAAACTTACCAGATTTTTCACGGAATGGTACGCCGAAGTTGTCAAATCGAATTCGAATTTCTATGTCGCCTCTAATAAAAAACCTCTGTAACCCCAACTTCAAATTTAATTTGGGCTGAAATGATCAGCGACACTACTGATGAAAATTCCATGGGTAGGAGCAAAGGCTATCTGAAGGCTCAGAACAAAAAATACTAATTACTCACTTAATATTGGAATTAGAGAAAAAGTATATAGAACGGCAATATTAGGACATTAAATGATAAAAATGATGGATTTTATAACTTTTTGTGATTTAACTTCCATCCGACTCCCATATTCCTTATACTTCGGAACGAAAAATTGTATAGAAGCAGTCTCATTGTAAATTAAATGTACTATAAACATTGTTTTATACATTTATTCTATATTTTCAATACTAACCACGCTATTTGCATTTTTTATTTTTTAAGCTTGAGTAAACCCCCATCCTATTCATGTCAGAATAGCAATACTCTTTTATATCCACTTTTTTCTAAGCTAAAATACCAAATTTAAATGTTTTCATGAGACCTTTATTATGCGAGATAAATGTAAAGTCGTTGTGTGATGACGTCATTGATCAAGATTTTACCTTCTTGTTTCGGAAATGTTTATTTCATCTATACCATACTCGATATTTAACCGTTTCAGTAAACACTGAAGATCATATTTATTATTGGCAAAAACGGACATGAAATTGTGGGGTATATAGGGGTGAAATTTGAAAAAAAAAAAATATATTTCCGTTATTATGAGTGGGATCTTAAAATGTTACAGAACCAATTGCGTTAAACTATTGATGATGTACACTTGTTGTTCTATGCATTTTTTAGTAACTCAAGTATTAAACTAGTTATTCATGCTTTCTTGTATTCAGCCTTTAGTAACCCCCTCCCCAATACTGCTCTACTCAAAGGTTGTTTTCCACAGAAATAGGGAATATGTGTTGAGGTGAGATCACAAGTGTGTTATACCAGCACGTGGGAAATCTACTTTATCTAGTTTAAGCATCCCCTGCGGACGGCCATTTCTTATCTTCTACTAGATAGGATTGGTAGACATTTGAAGATATTGTTGAGTACAATCTCAATTGCTGATTTTCAGAAGGAATTATTAGTAAAACCGTAAATGTATGTATTAAAAATAAGTATAAAGAACAAATATTTTAGGAAATACCAAATTCAAATGACTGATTATGTTTATTCAAGTTTTATTTTTCCTATTCTTCAAACCATTACAACTGGCCCAATTACTTAACTTTACTCAAAATGATTAAATGTGGCAATTCGTAATAATCATAAAAACATTGAATGAATGTTGCACAGAGGGATAGGTAGAAAAAATGTTTGAAATCCATTTACTAGTTACTATCAGTGGATGTTGGCAGAAAGCTTTAAAAAATTGCTTTATGAGTAAAACTTCATTTCCCTTAGACTTACAGATTTCTATATTTGGAAAGAGCATTGGTTCCAACCAATTGCCAGGAAGTAATAAACCAGACCATTTTGTGATTAGCTCCGTTACTTGAAATGGAAGAAAATGGCAATTTAGGGATGAATGAATCAAGGAAGGAATTCAAATTTAAGTCATTCTTCCAACGAAACTACTTATTAAAATTGAAGAAATTACTTCAATACTTATTTAAGACAATTCTCTACTTTCATTTTCCAGACTAAACCAATTTAACTGAGAAAATAACGCATTAGTTATAAGATAACCTTAGGGTATATGTATATAAATTAATTTAAATGAAATATACGTTTCATTATTTTAAAATAAATAAATATAACTCCACGCGGAAGATTAGTAGAGTTTTAACAGAAAGTCAAAGTTAATATTAACTCTTATGACCAATAAAAAATAGAAATTTGGTGTCTTATTCCTTGAAAAGGAGCACAATCTCGAAACGCCCCTCGATATTAATAAGAACAAAATCTGACTTAAACTCAGTCTGTCAGCATATTATTGATATATGTATTGTATATTTATGTATATACATTTCTTTTTGCACTCACAGAACAGTATCTCATGATGTCAGTGGACCCTCCAAGTTGATTTTATTTTACTCTTAATGCTTAATCCTGTTTTATAAATGATTAAAAAAAATGAAGATAACAAAAGGCAGCAGGTAAATTAAAAAATAAAAGAGTTTATATAAATAAAGACCGGTGATGATGTGAAAATATCATTTGTTAATCCCCATTACATGACAGATTATTACGCTCAACTGGGGTTAGCGATGAGAAAGGATCGCTGATGAGGTGCATTCCTGCAGTCAGAGAGCTAAAGGTTAAGTTTCTTTAAGCAGGTGATATAAAGCAAGGAGGAAAAATTAATGTTTGCCTCTTACCTTTCTTGATTCTTAATTCATACTTTTTATTTTCTTAGTCATCTCGCTACCTAGAGCTCTTAAGGACAAAATGCATCTGTCATTTTGTGGATGTATGTTATTTGTCTTGAAATAATTTTCCACTTGGCCAAGAATGCTGGAGGGTTTCATGCAGACCGCTAACTATAGAACAGGAATGCGCAATGGACAATCAATGCCTTCTAAAAAGGTTACCTCATTTTTATTTCTTTTCATATTTATTAACAAATACTAACACATGCGAGCGCGCGCACACACACACACACACACACACACACACACACACACACACACACACACACACACACACACACACACACACACACACACACACACACACACACACACACACACACACGCGCGACACACACACACACCCCACAATTACTTCCCTTAAAGAAAATGAACAAATGTATGTACATATAACCGTACTAAACAGAATTTAATTCGTGATTGTCTTAGCAGATTTCATTTAGGGGAAATCAACTATTGAGGTTGTACACTGATGGAATTTTCGAAAAATGTCTTCAAATGTCCATCGGTCCTACGAGATGACGAAAATGTACGTTCAAAATTTAATATAAATATATATATATATATATATATATATATATATATATATATATATATATATATATATATATATATTGTCTGTTATTGCTCTAGTGGTTTTGCCTGAACATTGCCAAACTCGATATTTAAACATTTTATGTATAACTGTTCGTTAACGACTAAAATCCGACCAGTCGGTGGGGGGGGGTTTAGAAGGGAAATTTCGAAAATTCTTAATATTTCCATTATTACGCGTCGGATTTAAACATTTCATAGAACCAATATCATTGCAAATAAAATGTTCTATAAATTTTGTTATGTACGTTTTCATTAGCTTTATTTTTAACCGAGATATTTGTATTTTGTAGTGTTCGGTCTTGTGTAAAACTCCAGTCCTACTCATGTCATATGAACAAAATACTGTTATATTATTAAGCACTTTATTTGAAGCCTAAATACCAAATATTGTTCTCATTGAATTTTTATGTTCTGAGATAAATACAAGTACATGAACCAAGTTTGAAATCTTCGTAGTTAACGCGTACCCTGCGTGACGGACTTTTGTTTCTAAGGTCCACTCACATTCATATAACTCCTTCATTTTTACAGAGCGTACATTCGTCGTCATATGCTTCTCTTCGGTGCTCTAGAACTGATCTTTACTCGGGATTAACTAAGCAGATGATACCATGTTCATAGAGGCCAGATGTGAACCGTTGATGTGGCATGAGGTTCTAAAAATACTTACTGGCTCTAATAATGAAGGAATTTTACCAGTGGTCCTTGGACCTGTGGATTATAATCGGGTGTTAATATTTTTGTGATAACAGAAACACAAACTAGTACTGCAATACTGCAAACGACAAAAGCCAAAACCATGATTTAACAAGACAATAGTAATAAAGAGTACTGTTACATTAATACCAATAAGTGGCAGAAATGTGGAGGGATCCGGATGCTATGATTCTACTTCCTGCCTTTTATATTTGCATTTAAATCCATACCCATTTCATTTTGCTTTATAAATTATTCTACTGTGAATTGTTTACTAATCATTCATATTATGCGTTTTCTCTGTAGCGAGTGTTTTATTAATAAGTTACAAATTTTAATAAAACCTTTTACCGTTTTCATGAATCGGGTTAATATAAATGCCAAAACACTACTTTCAACTGTTGATTACTTTATTATTGTACTATAGCAATGCCAAATTCTGTTGTTAAACTTTTTTGATCCCACTTAAATAAATAATAGTACTTGGCCAAAGGTCCACAAATGCTAGTTTCCTTTGTTTACTTCTTTTAAATTTTTATGAGTTATTTTTATATTTTATACATTGAAGACGCCTTTTCATTAACACAATGTTGACGTGTTATAAAACATCTTATATTTTTATTGTTGGACCTTCTGGTTAGGACGGGGGGTGGGTCGAGTCAATAGCTGATTAATAGTTGTTTTATGTAAAAATTAAATTTAACTACCAATGGTTACCAACGTTAGGAACTAACTTTAATAATAAAAATAATTTAATAAAACAAAATAGCTGCTGTTTGACCTGAATTTGAACTTTTTATTAATAACATTAAAAAATAAATTGCTTGAATTTTTATTTGTTACGTATTTCATCACCATTATTTTTTTTATTTTTATAGAATGTGTATATCCTGTTTAATTTTTCTCTTAAATACTTTGTGCATTACCAAAAAACTTTAAATTTTTAAAAGCATAAATAAGTTTTTTTTTTACAAAAACGTGGCTTTGTAATTTTTTTTTAAAAAAAAAACGTTATTTACGTTTTCAGCAGGTTTTTTTAACCCTTTAACTAATTTCTTTGTCAATTCTCGAAAATAACTTTTGCCCCAATCAGAACTATATAAATATTATATTTGTTCTGTTTAAACACAGACGGTTTTTGATATAACTAAAACTGTTTTTATTTTCTTATTGTAATTCCAGGTTTAATATGATTTTGTAACCCCCTCCCCCCATTGTTGGTATGACTAGCGATTATCGTTTAATTTGGATTAAGATTTAATTCAGTATTTAACTTTATCTATTGTACTACTGTTTATCAGAACTCTTCAAGAACATATATAGGGCCAAATCAAGATTCATTATACATGTTAATGGGTTTATCAGCTCCATCCGATCGTAACAGGGATCACTATGAAATTACAGAAGCTAGAAAAATTCCTTACACACTCAGCTAACAAGCTCGTCGTTGAGTGGAGTAGTTGGGCTTATACGCAATCCAACCATTCATGATGGACTTACACCAACCAATTATTCTAAAAAATTGAATCAATGCAGAAATATAGATACATTGTTTGTTTATTTCATATAATTTATTAAATCGAAATAAAGTTTGAATAGAAGTTACAATTGGCGAAAAATTAAATATTAATTCTGACATTTGTTAGAAACAATAATTATATAGGTGATTAGCACTGAAATGTTCTCAGTAATATGAGCTTAAAGTTTATAAATTTATAGCAACTTATAAAAACCGCTAAACTATTTCTGGTTCCTCATTAATTAAATGATAGAAATTGGATTAAATTTCCATGAAATAATAAGAAATCTCGCTTTCTTCTCGGTCTTTGAAAAGAATTTCACCTATAGCCTCCACAAATGTAGTGTGCGATAGAATACTGTAAGTAGAAAAATTCGAAAAGAGGAGATTTTTCTTGTCCTTATCCGAATTTGGCACATAAAATTAACACATAGTTATTTATTGGAAGGCTAATTCCCACCAACCTGCGATTGTTGTAATGTCATTACTGTCTCACATCTTCTCTTTAATTGTAAATATTACAATCTTTTTTTTGTTTATTTGTTTACTGTGACGCGTTAATTGACTTCGTTGGGACATTTCAAAATTATAGTGTTTAATTTTCAAGATAATGGTACAAACTATGCCTTTGCCTAGTTGCATACTGCTGGCAGGAACGAGTAAATCATGTTCAATTTATAAATAAATGTCCTCAATGTGAAGAATATTTTCCAGTGACATTAAGTCATCACTTGTGGCTATAAACATCTTCAAATATTGCTCTCTATAATAGCTATATTCCGAGCATTGCAATAATAAAATACGTATATGTTGAATAGTACTAATCAGATTATTTGTACAGGAGCACCCGCATCTTGGCGATTTGGCTCAAAGTTTCACAATGTAAAATGAAAACAAAATTATAGAAAAATAACAAAAACTGAAATAACAAATAAAAAATTAAATACAACAAATAATCATTAAATACTAGTAATAAAGACAATTAATAAACATAAGACATAAACAAACATAAATAAACATTAGATAAACAAACATAAATAAACATTAGACTAGTAATAAGGACAATAATTTAAAATGGTTTTAATAAAAAAATTATGTTATTCCTATATACTAGTACATTTATATTATTATTTTATTTATTTAGTTTTGTGCCCCACAGCGACAGTGATTTGCATTATTAGGATGATATATTTACTCCTTCATGTGCTTACCTTTTTTGTACTTTTATATTATGGAAAATATTCCCTTAATATCTGACTCTTTCTCATATTAAATCAGATTAAATTATAAAGAACTTTAGAAGTTTAAGTACCTGAAAACATTTAATAAAAAATAAAAAATAAATGTATTATTTTGTTGTATATAGCAGGTTAATATTATGTCACTAGTTCTTTTATATATATATATTATTTTTGTATATTACTTGTAAGATTACTAACACTAAATGGGCCAGACTCAGGGTAAAATATGTACATATTAGCAAATGAAATCTATCTATTTATCTATCTAAATATTTCAATCTTCCAAGAAGAGCTTTGAACCTTAAACCGAACCTAAGAGAACTCCTTAGAGACGGTGAAGAAGTCATTAAAAGGCGTTTTGCCATTTTAAGAGAAACTAGTTTGTTCCAAGAACTATAGATCCATCTAACGCTAATGACAATAGTAGATGCGCTATATTGTAATACTAAAATAAAACGTTCTATATTCCGGTATATGAAAATTCATAATCGTTTCCAGTTTTCAGACAGCATTTCCACTACTCACCGGTCTCAAAGGCAGGGCAGTAAAAATAAAGCTAGGTGTTGATTGGTCCAAGAATGGAAAAAGGCCTGGTGATACTTTTACTCCTAGCCTGACATTCTTTCCACTAGGTAATCACGCCAATAATCAGAGAGCATTATGTCGTTAGCACCCCACTCTCTAAGACCGTTCCTCTTTCCAGGATAACAGTACCCACTTGGTCTTAGTTCATTTTTTATATATCATTATTGTCTTTACAATTTTTTTCTCTGGTTGTTATTACTTCCTCAAACTCAAACACTTTTGGTCTGTACGAATATTTATCCAACAAAAAAAGTCCGTCACGCAGGGGCTGCGTAAACTAAGCAGATTTCCCACGTGAAGTTATACAATAGAGAAATCTCCATACGAGAGCCGAGCAGTTACAGAAACGGCCGAACTAGCTTTTGGCGGGAAACTCACTCATGCGTTATCGGCCCACATTTAATAAAAATGCAAATATCTCGGTTAATATTCAAGATAGAGAATAAATGTATAGAACAATATTTATAGTAAATTTAATTTGCAATAAGATTGATATATGATATTGATAACGGAGATATTTCGAATTTTCGAAAATCCCCCCTCCTACTTGTCCGATTTAAGCCATTAACGAACTTGATATGTCTTTTTGCATAAAACGTTTAAATATCGAGTTTGGTAACGATCAAACAAAAATTGCGACCGCTAGAGCGTTAACAGACAGATATATATATATATATATATATATATATATATATATATATATATATATATAATTTTGAACGGACCTCATTTTCGTCATCTCCTAGATAGGATCGATGGGCATTTGAAAAAAAAATTCAAAAATTCCGTCATGAGTACGACCTCAATAGCTGATTTCCCCTAAGGGAAATCTGCTAAAAAGATCAAGTCTTCTAGAGAATCCATTTAAGGTATCTGCTATAGATGACCTTAACGGGTTACACACTCTTGCGGTAATAATTTTTAATAGTTACCTTCTTCGATATTTAATTTATTCTTGTAAGTAAGAGCTAATTTTGTGAATGACAAAAAATGGAGTCTGACGTAGTGTGGATTAAGGAAACGAAAAATCTATATTTACCATAAACCAATCATATTCATCACGTTGTTTTCTTGCGTTATTATCTACTAAATTTTATATCATCATCCCCACATTTTTCTTTATTAATTACCCCCCCCCTTCTAATCAGGCGATTTTACGAAATTTGTCTCATTTTCGTATTATTAACACCACCCAGATCATGAAGAAGTATGAAGCTTCTATATGCGGAACTTTTATTGCCAATATACAAACTGTAAGTGTTAAGTAGCCAAGACAAGATCAAAGTAGAAGCTCTAAGCCCTATACCAAAATTATGTCATTTATACAATGTATTTCTTGTATTCATTGTACAAAATGTACTACTGTAGAATCTTATTATTAATAGTCTCTCTAAATATAATCCAATAAATGTATATATATATTGCTCTATTTTTGCCCCTTTAGAAACCCACCACAAATATTCCCAGCAGAGTGTATTTTAACTAAAATTCATACATGGGATGAAAACTTAATCATCTTCATAGTTGAGTAAATATGTGGATATATAGCGATTAATAGATACATATTAGTATATTGCATATTATCAGTGGCTGTAAAACCCAATAAAGGAATCAGATCTTGAAAAATTAAGGATATTTCCTTATAGAACCTATAAATAGAGTTCCTATTGAAATTTTCCTCTGTTGATCATCTGAAGTGAACGTTTTAATGAGATGTATTTCATTCTCTTGTTTTGTTTGTATTTTTTTTATTCATGTCCGCTTTATGCTACTAAGGCTAATAGGGGTGGGTTATCTACAGGTTGTCACCTTTTTCTAGCCAGGGTGGGCCCAAGGAGTTTATTTAATGAGTCCGTCACTAAATAAATGTCTGCTGCCTAAGGCCGGAATCGAACCCGCCACTCTAGGTCTACCACGCGAGCACAGTAGATCTACTCACATTCTAGTAGCAAATAGGAGGCTTAGCTTCTTGGGCTAATATAGTGAATTTCATTCTCTTATACAGTAAGAAGAAAAACAACTCTTCACGCACATATTACAAAAATTGTTAGTATCAAGTCAACTACATACAGTATGAATTACTAACTTATGAACCTCAATTATTTCGAATCTCTCTGCATCCAATCACATTTTCCATTGGTTTGTTATAAATTCAGTACATACTACAATGTTTTACAAAATAAATATTAACTAAGTCAATTTCCTGAGCGTTTAGACTATCTTCTTTTATATCCAGTCTTTTGGAAATATTCATTTCACTAATTAGACTTTATAAATCTTTTTACCTAATAAGAAATTTTCACAGAAGCTTTTTGAAATTTTCTATTATAACTGTCTGTGATCAACTAACAAAAGAGACCATTATTGAATTTACATCAGTCGGTATACGGACTCAAATAGAATTTTTACTTATTTTTCTTCATTAATTTCCTTTTTAAAAGGTCGAGGAGCAGTAAACATTGGAGAAATTACATTTATGTTTTCAAGTATTGTGTCTATATAATTATTCCAACTGCGGTTAACCTTTCATCTTTCAGTTTTACAACGACGTACAATTGTAATTAACAACTTCATCACTATCCTCGTCACGGGGCAATTGCATATTGCTATTAAGCCGCATTCAATTAGCTTCATAGCGGAAACTATCCAGGTAGTCTTTAGTAGTTGTTTATGTTTCTAGGACTGGGTTAATTAAACAGTTATGAGTATAGCTTGGCTTTAATCATACATGGCGCGGACTTATTCAACGAGGCAATTTACACCCACTAAGTTCAAGCCGTAATGCTTATATTGAAACATTAACATCTTGGGTTATTAACTCTTACATGATATTTATCTTGTGCAGTGTAAAGAGTATATATAGAACACAGTACAACACAGGCTTTTAAATTTTTGGCAACGCAAAAATATAACATAAAATCGTTAGAAAAGAAAATTGAAAAGTAAGTGTAACTGCAAGCATACTTGTTTATAAAAGGTTTTTCACAACAGAAGTAATTAATATATACTTTTATTGATAATGATGGCCATTTGAAGTAGTTGAATTATGTAGAATGACATTAAAGCATCTTCCATCGATGTTGCAGGATTCAGTAATCAGGGAAAATAATGATGTAATCTTCCTGCATTAAATGCCAATTGTTGAAAACCGGACTTCAATGGCAGACTAAAAATACAAAATTGTGAAAAAATTTAAGCTGAAAAATACACAAATTTTAATATCAATAGCCATTTAAATTCCATTAAAGAAACTACATAAGTTAAACTGAATAATTTATTAAAATTGTCCAATGTTCTATCATATATAAAATGATTGAACTTGCTCTTTAGTAAAAAGGAGAGGACTCCAGAACTATATGACTAGAAACGGGTAATATCCCTTAAAATATCTTTATAAGTTTTTGCGTTTTGTTTAGCCCTATAATTTTTTTGTACCGAACTTTTTACTTAGTTTTGTTTAAACTGAAAAGACGGTACAACATCAATCTAGAATTAGTCATTACCAGAGTATATAAATCTTTATAAACGTATGCGAAAGGGAACAGTTAGAATTGCGCATGAATATGGAGCATTCTGTCACTTTGTCTAGGTTCATTAGAGAGGCATTCACTGAAATAAAAGAATTCTTCTTGTTCTGGACCCAATATTTTTTATTTATTCTTCATATTTTATGGCAAGGGTCTCCAATAAAAAAACATTTTTTTCCGTGCCAACTTTATTGAAACTACTATGAGTAGTAGAGTGCAAACTAGTATGATCCTTGTATCAACTACCTCCACAGTGAAGACAGTCGCAACGAATGTAAAAGGGATACGAGCACTTCAGAAATGGATAGCCCCTGAAGAGGTGGCAAGTAGGCCACGAAACATATAGGATAGTTTCAATAAAGTTTGCACAGAAAAAAATGTTTTTTATTGGAGACCCTTGCCTTAAAAAATGAAGAATATTTGTAAGAAATAAAAGAAGGAACCGAAGGTATACAGGTTATCGAGAAATCAGCTCATTAGACAATACTTGAAAATGGCATTGCACTGGTTGAAGAGTCAGAAGGAGAAAAGTATAGAATTCTACTGAAGGATGCGGAGATTAAGCTCAAAACCGTTTTCCAAATCAAGAAGAGTATTTTAACAAATAAGCATATTGGTGTTCGTACTCAACAAAATGTTTGCAAATTCATTTGTTTGATGTGTACTGCTATTCACAGAAGAGAATATAATCGGCTTGAAGCAATGGAAATGTAGATTCCATGATGTACTTCTTCACCAGAAGTATTTGGTCTAAGCACCCAACTATAAGACAGTCTTTGAATCAAGTGATGACGTTTGTACGCAAAGAAAAATCTTTTGGTCCATAAATGATATGAGTTTACTCGTAACATTTTGATTTTTAGTTTTATACTGTTTTGAAAATTTACTAAACTGACCTCAAACATTATTAATTAGGACAAAAAAATACTTTTAGCTTACCGCTTCCCTATCAACATCGTAAATTAAAACAGTTGGAATAAAATAAAATACAAAAGAGTTTGACAATAATCCGGTTTCATCAAAAGATACTTTGAGAGTGATCATATACTCTGTTGACGCAATCAGAATATAAAGATAATACTGAAGATTGAATACTAAAACCTCATTTTAAAAAACATTGACCCAGCCACAATATGCAAATACTTCCTTGTCGTTTATGCAAATAGAGATAATGTAGAAGAGTTAGCTAATTGTATAGTAGGAAGTCAGTGGCGAAATATTAGATTGTGGGGCTTGGGCCCATTGCCCCAAACGAAGGATTTTATCATTATTTTTATACAAGAATGGGTATTATTTAGAAAAGGTCTTTTAGATGAATTAACTTAGCTCTAATTCAATTTGGAAAGCAACTATTAACTCGTCATCAACTCTTTATATAATTTTTATCGTTAATCTTTAAAGTTATGCTGGTACCTACTCTTTAATGCTTTTACATTTTAACTTGCGTAATGTGATTAGAATGCTTGTTGCCATATATGCGAGGCAAATACTTAGTAAAATCAAATAAATAAATAATAATTTTATGCGATGTACAACTTTTTTTTTATCGTTCTAGGTATTTTACTATGAATGCACATGCTCATAAGTGAATGCATTAACGCCTGTATATAAAATTTGTACTCTGGCATTTGAAAGAATGTTTAAGTTCCACCAGTAAATATAATAAAGTTGCCAATTCCTTCAATTCCCTAATTCTTATTGTTCTACTGATAAAGTAACTGATTAACAACAAATTACTGAGGTTAACTTAGGTCTGCCTCGAAAATGTTACATTATATTTCCTGAAGCGTTTGTTAGATTAATTCAAATGACTAGTAGTGGCAGGCCTTCTCAGAAGCGTCTTCAAAGCACAGCTTTGAAAGAAGCTTTAAATAATATCTCAGAACTCTAAATGGTTGATTTTGCCATCAATAGCATTTCTGATGAAGCCTAGAAAATAATTTGTAACGTACAAGGCAATAATATCGTATTGATATTTCTGAAAATGAATCTGGACTAATTAACCCTGCCAAAATGCCTCATAATTTTGTTATATTAATAATGCAGGAAAATTCACGAAATGTAATTACAAACCCAAAATAGATAAGGAAAACGTATTATTTATTTCCATTTTTTAAACCAATGAGATTCACATGAATTATTAATCTGCGAGTCATTGAGTGAAAACTAATATAAAAAATTTAATATTTTTTTAAATACTATTCCAATTGTTGTTATTATTAACATTATGAATTAATTGCAACTTATAATGGACGCTTCTCATTCAGTTGCTTTACTGTGAACTTTTAATTTTTATATAAATATTGTATGATGTATCACGAGAGTTATACAATACAAAAAACCGTTAACTAAGCAGATTTCTCAGGTGCGTTACGTATTTTCATATATCTCCAAACGTAAAAGTCCAATGACAACAATATTTGGTATTTAGGCTTCAAATAAAGTGCTTCATAACATAATAACATATTGTTAATACCAGATGAGTATCAGTGGGGGTTTATTAAAGACACAAAACAAAGAAATGACAATATCTCGGTTAATAATCACGATAATGAAAGCATGTGCATAACAAAATTGATAGAACATTACATTTTCAATAAGACTGTTTTTAGACAATTTTTCGATCACACGCATAATAACGGAGATATTAGGAATTTTCGAAATTATCCCCCTCTACCCCCCCCCCTCTTGTCAGATTTCAGCCGTTAACGAACTTGATCTTTCTTTTTATATAAAACGATTAAATATCAAGTTTGATAAATGGACATTGAAGAAAAATTTCGAAAATCGCGTTATGAATATCACCTCAATAGCTGATTTTTCTTAAGGGAAATCTGCTAAAATTTCATCCGAACCCTAGGGTCTTGTAATAAGTCAAGTAAACATTCATTAATTATTTGTATTAAGGGATTCCAATGGATTTTCCTGACTCATTGGCTCAGTAGGATATAAATACTTATTTTCCTGTTGTTTGCGTCTAATAAATCTTAATAAAACAGTGTATCTGAACCCAGAATTCCCGGTCCTTATAAGAAGCTAACTTTTTTTTAATTATTAATACTGTACCTAACAGAATGTACAGCTTAGCAGCTCTTCCCACTGAAAAGTATCTGGGGCATAAGCGAGGGTTTTGGGCTGTCTGAAATATATTCTATATAGCGGGTTACACCTAGGTTCCTTCGGGGATCGTACGTACTGTTACTAAATTTACACCGAGCTTTACCCCAGAAGAGCAGTTTCTTGTAGTACATTCAACAATTTCTACATTGAATGGAGCAATAACCATTTAATGTATGATTTATGTTTTTTCCCGTAGACGGCAGTTTTTATATATGTTGTAAGAAATCATAGTGATATAGTTCATCGATATTTCTTAATCATTAAACATTGGTCTGTATAATTACGCAGGTATTTAGGCGCTTCAAGAATACTTTCTGCTGTGTTTTCAAGTTTCCTAGGCTTCTAACATTTCTTACTGATCAAAACATATACATTCATAGATAACTTTTTAATTAAATTACTTTATATTTTCTAAATTCATAAATTTTTTCCTTAGTTATCCAGCTAATTTATTTAATAATGATCCAGACAAGTAGTTTCAAACGTTACACACTAAATAAATTTCCTTTTTTTCCTTTTATATTTATAAACTTGGTAAACAAAGAGTCTGGTGTTCGAAACCCATGTGGGAAATAGGAATTTGTTTAGCGATGACCACACTGAATAAAACCCTGAGTCCTATCCCTGATTAGGCTCAGTAGTATACAGTGGACGTTAAGAAATAAAAATAAGCAATAAAAAATTAAGTAACAAGAAAAAATACCACTTGTATTTGTACTGTTGCTTTACAATACCCTAAGTGCATCTGTAAAATACAAATCATTTTATTGTGTTATAAAATACAAAGCATATATAAATGAATATTTATACTTCGTAGTGGTGTAACATAATACTAACTTCACTCATGCATATAGGCTAAAGGTCAAATAAAACAGTTCTTTCATTAAACGGGTTAATTACTGCACTACTCAACATGTTTTACGCCAATCCCGATTCACCAGGAGTATTCAGCCAGAAGATAAAATATATTTGACTAAATGCCCCAGAGAACCATCAACTAGGGCTGTGACTGCTCTGGAAGGAGATGCCTTTGTAGTTATGAGTAAACCAGCAAAAAACTCATTCAGTGAGAAAAAGTGATTTATTTTCATACACTCAGACTATACAAATGAGGCATGAATATTTATCTATTAGTTCACTTCATTAAAAGGATCATAACAGAATAAAAAGAAATATACAAGAGTAATAGCTTCAGTCAGTCAGTCATCTAGAATTAGGCAGGAAAGTTGGTTTCCCAGTTAACGTAGACCAGTTATGGGCAACCTTTGACATGTTAAGGGCCAAACTTTAGTGAGCAAATACGTTCGCGGGCTGCTTTTAAAAGTAATGCATTTTAAAGTAGTGTTCATCATTTTTAATGATAGATATCAGAAATGAAATTATACGGCAATGTAATTATAGTGCAATTTATTAAAATAACAAAATGAAATGAAAAAAATAGGTACAACATTATAATTAAATCGTAAAGTTTGGAATTATTAAGAACAACAAAAGTTAAATAGCGACACCGAAATCAATGAGACTCTCGAGCTTGAATTTGGGAAACTAATCCATCGATGCTTGGATTAATTCCACTGATACAAAGACGTAAAGAATTTTACAAATTTTCGTCAGTCAGCCTTGTACGATATTTTGATTTATTAGCTTTCATCATTGAAAAGAACTGTTCGCATTCATAAGTACTGCCAAACGCACAAATCTCTCCTCATCTACCTCTTTGGAGTAAGTAGTGTAATATTTTTGTTTAATTGGGTTTTTCAACATTTCTCGCGGGCCGGATCAAATCTTACTGCGGGTCGATCGTTGCCCACATATGGTGTAGATCAATCAAATGAGTCGTCTAGGATGCCCGCCCCCACCCGAAAGACACATGAAAGCCTATTCTACATGAAAGCCTATTCTTTTTAAGTTACTGCTTTGATATAATACTTTAAGAGTATGAAGGATGCTGCTAACTACAATAATTGGAACTCCAATCCTACTTGCCTAGTGTCACACGTCATTTAACTCTATTCTACTCTGTTACTATATTAGTCAGCCCTTGTCTAACATTATGATAAAGTGGCATTTAATTCAAAAACGCTCTATTCTCTCCTTAATTTCTTTTATGATGATAACATGCATCCACTAGTATCCTATTGAAGTATAAAATGTAATAATGTTTAGCATAAGGATTTTAAATTCGCTTGCCCCATCAAAGTTTCCTTCTACTTTGGTGGGCAGAAGAACTCATTACAAAAAAAAATATTAAACTCAAGTTCTCATTAAATCACGTCTTTTATGTTTGATCAAAAATCATTCTCATCTTCAAAGCAATCAGTCTATGCTGTGGTGACAATAACAAAACCCAATCGTTCAAAACATGTTTGTACTCATTCTGAGTTTAAACTGAAGATTTTACCCATAAGAGTTCCAATAAAATATGATGAATCTGATCAGAGAAAGATAATATATATATATATATATATATATATATATATATATATATATATATACATATATATATAAATCGACCTGTTTTCTGACACACGTACAGCACCATTATTACTATGATTTTTTGAAACCGAATTAGCAGCATATATCTCTTACAGGATTGAATTAGTAATTTATTTAACATTCTTAGGGGTGTTTGCCATGGAGTTTATTAGCGGCTTGTTTACACGATTTGAAAAGTCACTGTAATGTAATAACAGGGTAACATTAAAACCTATCTGCTGTACATTATAAATTATTGACCTTTCTAATGTCAATTCTAATAACACACTCTGGATTAAAAATAGCACTGACGTTTTCTTCTTTCCTATAAATAAATCTTCCGCTTTGATTTAATAAGTAAGAAGACATTTTAATTATTTTTTTTTGTTTCAGGGATCGCGAAGGAGAAGATATACAGAAAATAATGTAGGTCAGTTTTACAATATACACATTGATTAAACTTCTAATGATAAAATGAAATTGTATATACCTCGGCCAGAGGTTTAATGCTTTTCTGGAATAGAGGTAATAATGGACAGAATAGGGGGAACATATTTACTTACTTCTAGGTGCTAGGCATCTATTTCGGACCTGATGCCACCATTCTCTGCGCTCCGTAGCTTAGATCCTCCAATTTCTCACTCCTAGCCCCCGAAACTGTTCCCTGAGAACATCCGGCCACCTTACGGGTATTCTAGGTCTGATACGTCAGAACATTAGCTGGTGCACTGAAAGAGTTTGCAGATCAGCGCAAGGTCTAGGGCTTAGATTAAATATTGAACAAATGCATGAGAAGATAAATTGTTTAACTTGATAAAAAGGATTAAAAACTAGATTTTGATAGGAAAAAAAAAATTAGTGTTGTTCGACTGAACGTGCGTTAGTTCTTTGCCACTGAGCTTTGCCAACCGACTAATAATTTCGTTTTTATGTAAATAATATTATTAATTTGACACTCCGCGTTAACAATGAAAGTATAAAATATTAAGAAAGAGAGAGAATATGCAATGCGTCTCCAAATTAATATAAAAATTAGTCTTATTAAACAAATTTAACAACAATCAAGTGTCTTTATGTTTTAAAACGACTAACTGCTTTCATGCGTCTCGTGTCTTATATTCTTTGGTACCTTCTCAGATATAAAATATATTAGATCCTCTTATAACATGAAATAATAAAACATTGCTTCTTAGTGGTTACCCAATTATTTTAGCCTTAATTTCTATTCAAAGTAAAATAGAGGAAAGTCAATAGTTGAAAAACAAATAAAATATCTTCCACTTATTTATCTCTCAATCGGCTAAATCAAAGCGGCTTGCTTCTCGATTTCCATACCGTTCATCAATTTTAATGTATAGATGTAATCAGATAATTTGTATTATCCGCATTCATCCTGTAAGGTGGAATAATTTTATAATATATGCACAACTCCCGAAGAAGCATTATAATGTGTGAAAAATAAATAAAAGGAAAATATTTCTCCTTTTTTTTACCTATTGACGTTCCGCTGATTTATATTTATATTATTATATTATATTTCGATGACATTAAACTCTGTTTTGTATATTCGGGCCAGTGACTGTTCTCGTGAACAGCAAATTAATATTCACATCAAAACAAACTGTGTGTTTTGCTCGAAGGAAGAATGTGGATCAGTGGTCAATCAGTGATACTGCCTCTTCAAATTGCCACATTTATTAGCAAATATAAATTCAATAGATTTCCTAAAAGCTGAAGTTTGTTCATGCGTTCTTGAATGTATTGAAATAAATTAATTACTAAAATTCCACTGAAATTCCCATTTAAAAAGTATTGAAATTCAAAAATGGACACAGAATAATTAAATCATTTAGAGCCTCTAGCTTCCAATTGTTGAGTTGTTTTTTTTTATCATCCTTTCAAGCTCGTAATAGGTGAATAATACTCATAGAGTGGGCTACCAGGAACCCAAACTTAATAGCTCTAGACTATTATGTTGGTGAAAGTTGAAAACCCATAGACCATTTGATTTGATGTCGCTTTATGTTTTATATTTTTTAAGCGTCTGAAATATGACCCTATTAAACAGCCCAATCAAATCAAAGAATTTTCCACGTACAAATTTAAAGTAGTGACTTCCTTCTCTACATGAATCACTAGGGTTTTGGGGTGGCGCTACCCATAATCCCATTTCCTTCCTAAGCGTGTGCCCAATTTCATCCAAACTTTGAACATAAAATGTAAATTGAGTTTAATTAAAAAAACTAACACATATATGCAATTCCAAATTAATATTATGGCCTACAATAAAATTAATACAAAAGCATTTGTAGTAAATAAATTTACATTATCCCGATCGATTTGGGTCTATATTGATAATTCATATATTTATACTTTTGGAACTGAACAATTTTTGTTTTTCATGTAGTGTACATGAAACCTCGCGTAATGAGGGAAACTTCATTAGATGATGTCCCATAAATTTACAAGTAAATTGATATATGTATTTCTAAAGCAACATTTTTATTGATAAAAATGATATTACTAACAACGTTGCAACGGTCAATTTTGAATTACATTTTTCCCAAAATATGGTTTGCTGGTTCTGCAATACTGCAATAGCTCCCTGAATTGTAGTATATGTCATACCGTATTATGGTCTCATGCCAAATTATTTCCATTACAAGCTCAATTAGCTAACAATGTTGATTGGGCACTGTGCAAAAAGGGAGTAAGAAGAATGCACTTAGATACAAGTCCTGACAAGCTGAATATTCATTCCTAAAAGGGGCGTCTCCACATTAAGCAGTACGCTCTTAAGACAGACAATCATGATATACTTCAGATTCAGCTTCATTGAGTTCAAAGAAGTCTGTCACGCAGTGGCCAGGTGTCTAACCAGAATTTCTCTGGCTGATTTAACACAGATGGTGCCACTGTTTACCCTCTTTTCTACCCTTAGGAAGAATCCAACATAAAAACGATATACACAGTTATATAGATAGTATTGCTAAATGTTAAAAAGTATAATAATAAAAAAGCAAAGGAAATTTGTAATCATTTATTTTCTGAACCCGGTTAGGACCAGCCCGGTGCATGGTTTCAATAAACTTCTCTCTTATTAAAATGTATTAAGTTTGTCTTATCATCAAGTCAAGCCTTAAGCCGTAATATTGTTAAAGAAGTAAATAGATTATTTACAAATGTACAGCGCTGAAGAATAACCAAAAACGATTTGCCAGTGAACCCTTTTAGTGTGATTTTGCTATCATGATTGCTAATGGAATGGAGAGGAAATATTCAGTTAAAAAGTACTTAAAAAAAAAAAAAAGATTAAACAATCTTGAAAAATGTGTGCAGCATTTTAAATTAAACAATATTTTTATCTATAAATGGTAAATTTTTATTATACAAATTGGCATAATAGACAAAAGTGAAAATTTAAGTCGGCAATGCCAAAAATGGCTTACTGTAATAATTTATGAAACATAGTACATAAGCCAATGTTATTTGTTATTACTGAGGAGTATTTTTGTGTTTCTTTTATTTACTGAGTGTTTGATATTTGCATAGTCATAAATTACAAGATTTATAGAAAAGGTTTTCACGAATATTTTATGTTAATACTAATGATTAGTTTAAAATCTGTAAATATATACAAAATTGTTACCTCTGTCTGTACATTGATTTTTTTTCTCGAAATTTCACTATCCTTTTTCTTTTCACATGCCATAGACTGTTTATTTGTATGTTCGTTTGTTATCTTGTCAGGCCTAAACTACGGAACCGAATTTTATAAAACTTGAAACGTGGGGGTTATAAGGGAGGCCTGAAATGAAAAAATTCGTTTCATATTAGTTTTTCGGCAAATATGCACATAATAAAAGTTATTGATTTTGATATTTGAAGTATCTTTCGTTATACAAACGTTTGTCGTATGCCGTATTATAAATGAGATATAGGCTAAAAACTATAGCGGGAGTCAACAATTTAAACGGGCCCAAAAGACCGAACCAAACTCAACGAAACTCCATATGTGAGCTTCTATTAAGTCCTCCTTGTTTATGATCTATATTAAATTCTTTAGGAGTGATTAGTTGAGGGCTTATATGAGAAGCCTAAAATGAAAAATCGGGATATTTCGTTTCCTATTGGGGTTTCCGCAAACATGCACACAACAGAAGTTGTTTAATTTTTTATTTCGAGTAACTTTTATTATGTACACTTGCGTCGTATACAGAAGCATAAACAAGATAGACGTTAAAAGCTATGGTGGGAGTCAACAATTTTATTATTATTATTGGGATCATACGACTGTGACTGAACTGAACATAACTTGGTATTTGAATTTGCATTAACTTCTCCAAGATTATAAGCTATATTGAAATTTCTAGAGACGAACATGGGGTTCGAAGGGCGGAATGAAATACACAATTGCGTTATTTCGTTTCCTATTGGTTTTTCGGCCAATCTGCACATAGTAAAATTTGATTATTGTGATATTTAAAGCAATATTTGTTATGTACACTTGAGAATTATAAACGAGATATACACTAAAAATTATTATAGTGGGAGCCAACAAATTATTGAGCACCAACTACTGAGCCTGAAGCTCTTCCGTCACTATCAGCTGTATTAACATTTCTAGCGACGAACAGGAGAGGGGGGGGGGTTGATGGTTAGGGCTCAAGTAAAAAAATCACGATACTTTATTTGGCATTTGTTTTTCTGCAAAAATGCACCCACAAAAATGTTTTTTTTTTTTTTCTAATTTAGAAAATTTATGTTATATAAGTTTTTATCGAATAAAAATTTATTACCATGATATGCTCATTAAAATTTATTTTCTCCTGGCATATTATGACAAATGACTTAACGTTTTTAAACTTATATGATAGCTTTCGGGTTCGTGAGGATATAATGAATCTTCACCCTCCCCACATTTTCTTAATCTAAATTAAGTCATTGCTACGTAGCATTGATCAGAGTTATATATGTTGATATATATATGATATCCACTGATAAGTGAATTATTATAACATTTTGATGGTTTAATGTTTCGAATAACTCAAGTTACACTAATTTAAACCAAAAAAAGCTGAATTTCTACATCTGTGAGCGGAAGCTGTGGAGAGACAATTACAGTCGGCTCTAGGCCAGCTCTAGTCACATCCGCTGACTTGACACGTCGTTTGGCGCGAAAGGGGTAGAATGGCAAATACTACCAATTTACATTGTCCACATTATTTTAAATAATGAAGAAGGATTGAATAGGAAGTGATTTTAGTGATAATGTTTTGAACAACGAACTGGGATTGAATAGTAAACGCTTAAAGTTTAGTCAAACAGACTCAACAATGGACAACATCGATAGTCCATATGTCCCAGAATCCTTTAAAATATAATAAAAGTAAATACGCAAACGGGAATTGTAAATAGAAAGCACATATTCTAGTCTTACAATGAATATAATTCACACTTATTACTTAGTTTAAATATTTCCCAACTAAACGTACCTCAGTAATGGTTCTTAATAATGATGAATACTATCTATGATTATGATTGTCCATGGTATTATTAACAGTGCTGAGGGATTAATAATGATATAATTTCTTTTTTATTCTTCAAAACTAAAAATTTCACTTTAGTTACTACATATACAGATATATACCCCAAACTCAGAGACGGTAAACTGTAAAAATATCATGTATAAGGCCTTATCAAAACAAATACCGTCAGCATTAATATTCTAGTTATTTCCCAAGCGAAGTCGGGTACTTTAGCTAGTTAGATACAAGTGGTTTGATATTTTATTTATTAGGTATTTTTTAGTATACCCGTAATTTTCAGGCACGCCTGATTAGGAAAAGAGAATGATGCATTACTTGATAATTAATAAATTTCCATTTATCGAAAAAAAAAATTTTTTTACAATTTTTATAATTTAAATCTATAAATGGAAACGTTTTCCCATTTTAACTGGACAATTATTTGATAGATATGTTAGCCAAACTGAATTTATATTGTTCGCTCACACCATTAATAATAATAGCAACCTCCTCTAAATGCCTGGTTAGCTTATATTTTTTTTCTATCACTGTTGGGGGATAGTGAATTGAAGAATTAGGATTATATGTCATTAACAATATTTTTAAAAAAATCCAAGTTTTCAAGGTATAATTTAATTCTTTTAATATAACAATTATTATTTGCATTTAATATAATTACTTTTTTGTAAATTTTAAATTCTTAATAATCAAACTTCAAATATAATAAAGTTTTTATAACTTAATTTTTTTTTTATAACCGGCCACGTTCATACAGCAGTTTACTTTAAATTGTTTTTAGTAACAGATAATAAACTTTCATGAGGGCGTGTAGGATATTTACATTGATTAAACCTTCCTTAGTCAGACCACATTAAAAAAACTATTCTATTCTTTTTTAAATAATGAAAAGAAAAGTTTAAATTAGGTTTTAAGCTTAAAACACTGAATAGACGGAAATAACTGAAAGGGTATAACGTTGAATGATGGTTAATTAAATGTGACTTTATGAGATGATGACTTGTAGCATAGGCTGGTTGTAAAATAAACGGCGATGGGGGAGAAGGTAGTGAAGAAACAATAAAGGGATCCTGCCATTAGTCATAACCTTGATGGCACGGAGAACAATAGTCAATTCATTACAGCATCCAAGCTCTAAAATGTCGGCTTCTCTAATAAATAGCTTTACAAATACTTAAATAGCTTTACAATGTAATTGCTTTTAACTTACTATGGCTTAAGTATTTTCCTTTTCTTTTGTATTCTTCCTTAATTTCCCGCTTAATTTTCGTTGGTGTTACCTCATATACTTCAGTTTTGAGAAATATTGCAACACTAAAAAAACCTCGTAAAGGAAACGTATTACATTTTTATGTCTTTTTTATATCTATTTTTATTTCCTGAACAATAAAACTCTAGAGCTAGAGATTAAAGGAAGGTAATAACTAGTACTTTTTTGTGCGCCTAGAATTATAACAGGGTACACATACCTGTTTTCTACACATAGAAAAATTGGCCAAGTTTTGATTTCAATTCACTCAAGAGAGAGGGCCCGTTGTGATAACATTTGTTTGTAACTTTCTTTGGAATATTAAAAACTAAACAAACAAAAATTAAAATCTAATAAAGTCCGTCACGCAGGAGCTGCATAAATTAAGCAGATTTCCCACGTAAAGTTAAACAATAGAGAAATCTCCATACGAGAGCCGAACAGTTACGGCCGAACTAGCTTTTGGCGGGAAACTCACTCGTCCGTTATCGGCCCACATTTAATAAAAATGCAAATACCTCGGTTAATATTTAAGATAGAGAATAAATGTATAGAGTAATATTTATAGTAAATTTAATTTATCCCCCAAAAATCCCCCCTCCCACTTGTCCGATTTCAGCCATTAACGAACTTGATCTGTCTTTTTGCATAAAACGTTTAAATATCGAGTTTGGCAACGCTCAAACACAAAGAGCGTGATTTATATATATATATATATATATATATATATATATATATATATATATATATATATATATATATAATTTTGAACGGACCTAATTTTCGTCATCTCCTGGGTAGGATCGATGGACATTTGAAGAAATGTTTCGAAAATCGCGTCATGAGTACGACCTCAATAGCTGATTTCCCCTAAGGGAAATCTGCTAAAAAAAACTGTTGAAGACAAAGAAAGTGAATTGTCATATGCGTTTCTCGCATTCAAATTGATTTATTATTATAATGTACTGAATAAAAGATTATTCCTTGGCAATGTTTCATTCAATTAGCCAGCAAAAATTGAAAGAAGAAGAGGGGAGGCTGACCACCCTAAGAAGTTTCTAATCTTTGGCACGGAATATATCCTTCCAAGACACTAAAGTTTGTTAAAGCACTTTCATTTCTGAAATGGCCAAAGAAGGTAATACTTTCTTTTGAATTTAATACACTACCGTAGGGGAACAGAAAAAAATCTTATAGGCCGAAATGTGTATGGAATTCGTGATTAAATGCAAATGGTTTTCACAGAAATAATCAATTACAAAAGTAAATAAGAAACAAGGATAATTTTGTTGAAATAAATTCATGATTTTATTTTAGAAGTGAGATTTGTGAACGTTCGTATCTATTAGGGGCCAAAATAGATGGCAAACTCCCTATTTTAGAAGTCATTATATTCTCTACTTGATTTATTATTTTACGTATAAACGTACTTTCATTGCCTTTTCTTATGTACAGGCATAATACTTATTATTTATTATAATACGTGATAATTACTGGCTTTTGATCAGGTGGCACAATTTGCTCAAAATTGTCGTTCTTGGAATGTCTAATTGGTCTAGACGGCATCGATTGATATCTACACTCTATGTTTCCGTCGAGGAATTGAGATGAGCTCCAATAGATTTGATTACTCTCAGTTTCCTTGTTGGTCCAGACGGAATTCAACCCCCCCCCCCTCCCCCGCCCGGCAGAATCTTAATCTCTGTCGGAGGCATTAGAAATCCTTATTGTAGTTACGGGTCACTCGTGTCAGAAAAAAGTCCGTCACGCAGGGGCTGCGTAAACTAAGCAGATTTGCCACGTAAAGTTTTACAATAGAGAAATCTGCCTACTAATAACAGTAGTACTAACGAATCTCAATCTCGAAAACAATTCATGAGGGACGAACAGTTAGGGAAACAGCAGAACTAGCTTTGGCGGAAAGTCCCGACTATAGCCGAGCACACACACAATACAAATGCAAATATCTCGGTTAATATTAAACATACAGAATAAATGTATGGAACAATAGTTATAGCAAATTCTATACACTTTTTCGATCCGACGCATAATAACGGAGATATTTCGAATTTTCAAAATTCCTCCCTCTAAACTACCCCTTCCCCTGGTCCGATTACAGTCATTAACGAACTTGATCTTTCTTATTACAAAAAACGATTAAATTTCAAGTTTGGCAACGATCAAACAAAATCGCGACCGCTAGAGCGTTAACAGATATATATATATATATATATATATATATATATATATATATATATATATATATATATATATGTATAAAGTTTTGACCGGACATTATTTCCGTTATATCCTGGGTAGGATCGATGGACATTTGAAGACATTTTTCGAAAATCCTATCACGAGTACAGCCTCAATAACTGATTTCCTCTAAGGGAAATCTGCTAAAAGCACATCACGCAGTGGCCTGGGTAAACAACCACTATTTATCTATTCTCACTATATATTTTCTAAGGAAACTCTGATGAGGAAAAGTGGGATCTTTACTGAAGGCTAAAAACAAGAAACTAGGAATAGCTCACTTAATATTTGAGCTACGAAATTATGTAACAACAATTGTATAGAATCAATAGATTAACAAGATTGGTTCTATAACATTTTTTGATTCAACTCATAATAAGCTGATGACGTCAACACACATCGTATTTGTATGTAACTCTTCTAGTAAAGATCTGTTGAAAACATTGTTTGGTATTGAAGCTTTGAATAAGACGTTCCATGATAATTCCTTTATATCCAAAGTGCAATGACTGAAGGTGGGGGTTCACCGAATGCTCGGCCAATATTCAAAATAAAGAAAAAATGTATATAACAACATTTATAGGACATTAGATTTACAGTAAGATTGATTCTATAGAGTTTTTGATCAGAGTTGTATTATAATGAAAATATTTAAAATCTTTGAAATTCTCCCCCTCCCTCTTCCACTGATCGATTTCAGCCGATTCAATATTGCTCTCACAGAACTTTTACTTTTTGAGATAAATGCAAATACGTGGCGAACGTCGGAAATCTGCTTAGTTAACGCAGCCCCTGCGTGACGGACTTTTAAGTATTCTCTCAGTATATGAAGATATTTAGCGTTTGGCTATAACGAACCTTTAGTTTTAGTTGATATCATTTAGGTTTTATTTTTGAGTCTAACGACTAAAACTAACTTTCAACCAATAACTGAAAACGTTTTCTGTTAGATTAATATGTTTATATCAGATAAGGGAGGTTGGGGTCCTGGAAATCCAGACTTGCACACGAAGAGACTACTCAACTGATTGGAGAAAACATAGATTTGAATCCTGTTCATCGCCCTAAAATTACGCTGTCATCACTTGACCTTCTATATTAGATAACTCGTACTACGAGTAAATATTTTTATTGTATATCTGTCACTAATAATATTTGATAGGATGGATGGCTGAAAAGTGAAAATTTAGTAAATAGAGAATATAATGTTTACAGATATATGGAAATCTGTATTTTATTTAGGAATCTAAATCTACGAAAACCAAGTTTTGGGTTTTGCACTCGTGATGACGTTTTTCGAAGATTCGAAGTTGTTTAGTAATTTGGTCATATGAACAATCTCAATAATGGCTTCCTAGAGAAAATCTATTTATAAAAGTAAATAAATTTATTTTGCTTTAGGAAACCGAATACTTATATTGAAAGACGATTTATAAACCAGATTATAATAGTTTTAAAGAAAGTATGAATAGATTGTATAGGTAATGTCATTATATAGAATTGGTATTTATATACAGACATAATCGATAATCAAGCGGAAGATTAAGCAATTATGGAATATGAAACCGTGCAGTGTGTTTTAATTATGATTTTAGTTCACATATTGAATTTATTAGCTCTAATAGTCTATAATCACTGATTGGAGAAAGTCATTTCCTCTGGGGATAAGAAATCAAGTTTTTTTTTTCTCCACAAATATTGTAGAAATGAAAGCCTTGTATCATCATCCAGATTTTCTGAACAGGCTGCCGGTGAAAGTAATTGTCGGTGAAAACTGCAAAATAATTGCTTCTATCTTAATGGCAGCTTATAGGATATCCTCATGAGTGTTCAATAAATTTTGTTTCCGTTAATTATGAGCTTTTTTCATGCGGGGTGGATTGGAAAAAAAAACACCCGGAGAGACATTAACATTTTTGTTTATTTAGAAGATATTTCTTCTGGCTGTGATGGCTTGTGATATTAAAATCCACCTGGCGGTTATTAACATGGGGTGGTTCCGAGAAAGGAGGTAGCGCCTGACAAATAATAGCAACATCTGAGGCGAAAACCATTCCAGTCGCCTCCTCTACCTTGTCTCCTTTTATGAACTCTTCACATTATATGAAGCTTAATTTTTATAATTCTTGAGTAACGTAAATTTATATTCTCATTTAAGAAATGAACGAAGCTTTCACGCAATATGATAGAGAGAAATAGGTTCTAACTTTTTCGTGTCTTTTCTGTATTTAATTTTTTCTCTCCTTTACTTATATAGAGATCTCAGTAACAGTTAGATATGTAATTGGTAGATATGATTTAAAATACTAGGAGAGGAACACTAAAATTGTATATTTACCTGAGCGATTTATGCACTTCATTTTCGAAATTCTATCCCTGCTCCTAGTAGGTAGGTACATACCATACTCGGCAAAATGATTCAAATGAAGAAATATGTCAATTAGAAAGCAGCAAACTTCATTATTATTTTTCATCAAATAAAATTTATTTGAATAAAGTGTGACACACACACACACACACACACACACACACACACACACACACACACACACACACACACATGATGTATATGTAAAAATTCAGTTCTTTTTTGTTTTAAACAAATTCATAGAGTTTTTAGATTGCTTTTGTTATTGTTGTTTTACAAAAGTTATTATTTATTCTGTTCTATACTAAATCAAATCATTTCTTTTCATTTACGAAACTATTCTGTGTAATCTTAATTACGTACTTAAGTATGTTAAGTAAATTGTTGTTTCGGCTTGCATGACCAAAGCAAGGCAATCCATTTTTATTTGCATAATTAGAATATATGTAACACTATAAAGTTTTCACTTATTTGAAATAAGTTATAACATGGAGTGGGAGTGTTCGGGAAATATCTTTATGTCGTAATGTTTTTTTCTATCGTATTCATAAGACCTTAAAGGAAATCTGCTAAAACCCCATAAGAGTGCATCAACTGCACTTCGCGCTATGACATTGCAAATGTAGCAAGGGTTGTAATGCTCCTGGTGAGAAATCTGTTTACGAAAACTTGAATGATGTACCAATTATAAAGCAAACATGTGCTCCCCTCACCGACTCATCCCATCTACATATTCTTTTTAAACGTTAGTCGAATACTCGGCTGTTGAGATTAATTGTTAAATGATATCAGCAAAATACACATTGTTTACGCTGGCTATCTAGATATGCTGAAAAATAAATTTAAAAATAAAATACAAAAATCCTAGTATAAAATGAAAAAGGAGGAATAGGAACGAATTAATACCTGACTCCCCGGGGAGTGTTGGAGTGGGATACAGTGAAGGGTATTATAAAGCCTAACTAATTCAAAAAATATCTGATATTCCGTGTCTAAATGGTTGGCGGGCCAGTGGATGGCTGGGGTGTTGGCTGGAATATTAATGCCTGGGCTGGTGTTCCGTTAGATTGGGCTCGCGGGATCCCAGGAACCGGTGCAGCCTTCTCCCCTTCCTACCTCATCATACCCATCCTTCAGCGGTAATTACAGCACAATTTTCAGCTCTGGGTATCTCTACAACGGAAAACCAACACATTAACAGTTCGTAAAATGCCTTCTCATCCTCCCCGCTTCTCATTAGTTAGAAAATCATTTTTGGAGTTCCCTTTTTTCATAGGTTTTTTAATCCACTCCGTTGCCTAATGGCTAATAACTGAGTTGAGTGTCATAGAATAAAAAAGTTATTTGAATAACGAATACAAATATTCATATCCACATAATCTGTGGTTTTTTATTTGTTATTTACTTTCTAAAGTTTTATTGCTTCACTAGTTTTTAGCAGATTTCCCTTCAGGAAAATCAGCTATTGAGGTCGTACTCATGACGTGATTTTCGAAATTTTTCTTCAAATGGCCATCGATCCTGCCCTGGAGATGACGAAAATGAGGTCCGATCAAAAATGTAAATAGGATCAATTTTATTGCAAATGTTATGTTCTACAAATGTTTTTACGAACGTTTTTTAATTATCTTGATTATTAACCGAGATATTTACATTTTTGTTTTTAGTTTTCGGCCTTCAGTAAACCCCCACTCCTGCTTATGTCATATCAACAACAAGCTGCTATATTATGAAGCACTTTATTTGTAGCCTGAATAATGAACAAATATTGTTCTCATTGAACTTTTACGCCATGAGATATATGCAAATATGGGACGCAAGTGGGAAATCTGCTTAGTTAACGCAGCCCCTGCGTGACGGACTTTTATGTATTCTCTCAGTATATGAAGATATTTAGCGTTTGGCTATAACGAACCCTTAGTTTTAGTTGATATCATTTGCACAACCTATTTTAGATACATATACTTTTCTAAATTAATTGTGTTTGGTTGAAAATATTTAAGCATGTGTGTATTTGTTATGTCACAAATCACGGAAGATGATACAGGTAAGACGAAAGTACTCTGCTTGTAATAAAAGACACAGGAGAGTAAAAGTGTTTTGCCATTTCATGTCCTTCAGTTGATTAGAATTTGAAGTTTTAATTCCAGTATGCTCGACCAGAGTTGCCATTCAACTGTCTCCCTTTTATTTATGCCCCTATGTGTTAGACATTTTTTTTTAAACTATCTACTTCCTTTATTTAAGTTAATCGTTGAAACTTTCATTAAAACAATTCGGGCTTGGCTTATATAACTTGTCTTATACACCTACTTATTTACATTATAAATAAATTTGTTCACCAATTAAGTAAAACGAATTACGAAAAACTGTTTAGAATTAGAGGTTGTTGGGAGAAAGTTCCTGGCTTTTGAGGAGATATCACATTAAAACTGATAGATTCATTGCCAAGAATAGCACAAATTACGTGAGTCTATCAGTGAGTTATTGAATTAATTAATCATCTGAAAAATCTCAGTACAAGCTCGCTTTTTGCAATTAATTTGGACTCTCTAAAGACAGATTTTATTTATTTAAAGGTGTGGTTGCAAGGTAATTGCTGAGAAAAAATTGGAAACCTCATGTTTGTTTAATCGACGTATAAAAAGTTGCTTAAGGTGCTCATAGTTTCCGATTACTATTTACTACCTGGAGCTTCAGTTCCTGGGCCTCTAACACCATCTTGGACCATTGGCTGTGGTCAGAAGTGAGGGTCTTTTAATTGCGGATGCAGGGCAACTAGAAATCCTATCTCTGCTATTCTGGGCCGAACTCTCCTTCTCTCTCAATTTGGTGCATAAGCTCAGCTATGCTTCGGATGATCTTTATTTAAGTTCGTCCTCACGGCGATCTCTCACACAAAGCAATAATAAATTTATTTTCCTGTTGCTTTATATGGTACCCTAGATCTATTACTGGGGAAAAAAGTTACTTGAAAAATTACAAAAACGATTCTTAAAATATTTATTTTTTTAATAACCAAAGGCTAACCAACAACTGATATATATATATATATATATATATATATATATATATATATATATATATTTATATATTTATATATAGAATAATGAGTAACGCTGATGGTCATGTGTGCTATGTGAGATTTAATATCAATCTATACCTCCAGTAAAGTGATGGCAAAGTAGGTAGAAATTCCGTCACCGCTACAGAATAATTAAGTTCACTAGTTGAGTATCCAGAGTACCCTAATGTCAGCCCGGGGTACTCAGTGAAGGGAGTTCGGCGATTGTCATTAACTTGGACATATTTTGTATAGTATATTTGGCATTTTATGAATTGCTACCCCATAGAAGATACATCTTGAAAAATGAGAGTCTAATTTCTGATGATGATGGGAAAAATATCTCGGTTGGTTCAGGTCTGTATTTGACTTATTTTGATAGCATTACAACTCTTATGGATTTCACGCTCAAATATCGTAGGCGTATTTACATAGCTGTTTGTTGGAGGAAAAAATGATGTGGAACGAATCTTACCGATTGAGATCTTGTTCAAATATGGTGAACTTACCTTGTCAATTTCAATTCTCAGGGGTACTAGAAGATTTCACTTATACTACTAACATTGATTTTCCAACACTGGTGAACGGAACTGATGACAAGATGGACACACGAATGAAACAAATCCGTTCGAGGGAATGTATTCTTGAATAATCAACTTTAACTTGTTTGTAATATTTATCTGGGTCTTCTGGGAAAGCGGAAATCCTGTTAATGAAACATACTCTATATAGTTTTTCCAATATGCAGTAGTGTGGTTGTTTAAACAGTATTTATTTATGACAATAAATTATTATCTATCTAATTTCTTATATTGATGTGACAAAATGATGATTACGCGGGAATTACAACAATACTATAAACGAAGCACAAAATATTACTGTATATTGGAGAAACTATAGAATATGCTTCATTAACAGCATGTCCGCTTTCCCAGAAGACCCAAGTAAATATATACAAACAAATTAAAGTTGATAATTCAAGAATACATTCTCTCGAACGGATTTTTTTCATTCGTGTGTCCATCTTATCATCAGTTCCGTTCATCAGTTAAATGGAATCGGATTTTTTTAAAAAAAAGTTCCATTGTTAGGAGACTATTAATTAATCATTACGCAAGCGTAGAAGATTGTATTTAATTTCACAATTAAATACGTAACGTGATACTAAATTTAATTAACGATTCCTTTGGACTACAGAAACCATCGAAGCACAAAATTTAAATAGATCTTATTTTTGGTTCTGTAGAGGGATGAGCATATTAAGAAACGAGTTGCGTTGAGGGGGAGAATTTTGAAAGTTCGAAATATCTACGTTATAATGAGTTGGATCGAAGAATTTGTTTAGAGCCGATCTTATTGCAAATGTAATGTTCTATAAATGTTGTTATTTACACTTATTCTCTAACTTCAATATTAACTGAGGTATTTGCATTTTTTTTTAGTTTTTAGTCTTCAGTAAACACCCACTCCTACTCAAGTCTCATAAACAATGCTCTGTTATATAATGAAACACTTTATTTGAAACTTAAATACCAAATATTGTTCTTAGTGAACTTTTAATTTCTAAGATAAATGCAAATACGTGGCATACTTGGGAAATCTGCCTAGGTAACGCAGCACCTGCGTGACAGAAGTTTTAGTCCTAGCATTTGTTGGAGTCGCTATTTGTTAAAAGATCTGCGAATGATAAAAGATTTACAAACTCGTACAAGAGGAATTACCGTGATTCATATGCAGAAGAAAAATAATATGAAATATATAATACATTTACTATTTCATAAAGTCTAAATATTATGTGAGTCAAGCTAAGAATATCAGAATTGAAAATATTTTAAGTATTATTACATACTACATTTGAATTGACGTTTTACATATTTGTGTGTCTTCTATAGACTAGACATACATTTCTGTAATTTCGAGCTTTAATAGTCCTTACTCGGAGTTAGCAATTATTCCCTTTAAAAACTTTTTTATTATTATTACTAGATATCATGATCAATAAATACCTAGTATTGTGTAGAATATAATACTGAACAACAATAGCCCTTCCCGAGAGGAGCAACAGTTATTTCTGTAGATTTAGAAATCA
Source organism: Riptortus pedestris (assembly GCA_019009955.1). Classification (NCBI taxonomy): domain Eukaryota; kingdom Metazoa; phylum Arthropoda; class Insecta; order Hemiptera; family Alydidae; genus Riptortus; species Riptortus pedestris. Next base: position 53,579,699 of record CM032233.1, on the reverse strand, counting down.
ACTGTATATAATTTGTTCCCAGTTATTTTTCATTTCTTCCACAATGACTGTCATTACATGGCAACTAATTCTTACAATTTATTGCCGCTAAAAAAAGGTAGGCGTCTGGGGTCTATCTAAATTCTTTCGAGTCATTTAATTTAAATAGCACAAAACTGAACATTTCCAAGTCTTGTTTTCTATGGCAATATACTTGGCTAAAACCACCATTCTTCACCTCTCGGCCTCTACCAAGGCCGCTTCAAATCACTTAAGTCGTGAAATGGCTATTATATCTCTGTTTAGGTTTAATTCAATTTTTATTTTAAGAGATTTCCCTTAAGGGAAATCAGCTATTGAGGTCATGCCGGAATTATCGAACTATTTCCTCAACACATTTCTGTCGATCCTACTCACGAGATGATGAAAATGAGGTCCGATCAAAATTATATATATATATATATATATATATATATATATATATATATATATATATATATATATATATATGTATATATATATGTATATATATATATATATATATATATATATATATATATATATATATATATATATATATATATATATATATATATATATATATATATATATATATATATATATATATATATATATATATATCTGTGTGTGTGTTTGTGTGTGTGTGTGTGTGTGTGTGTGTGTGTTAAAGCTCTAGCGGTCGCTATTTTTGTTTGATCGTTAACAAACTCGATATTGAAACACTTTATGCGAAACTAAACTTCAAGTTCGTTAATGGCTGAAATACGACCAGTAGTGGGAGGGGGTAGAGGGTTAATGAGAGGAAATTCTCCGTTATTATGCGTATGATCTAACAATTAAACAAAACTAATCTTATTACAAATGTAATGTTCTATAAATGTTGTTATGTAGGTTTTTCATTATCTCGATTATTAACCGAGATATTTGCATTTTTTTAGTTTTCGGCCTTCAGTAAATACCCATTCCTGCTCATGTGATATTAGCAATAAGCTGTTATATTATGAAGCACTTTATTTGAAGCCTAAATACCAAATACTGTTCTCGTAGTTCTTCTACGTTTTCAGATAAATGCAAATGTGAGGCGCACGTCGAAAATCTATTGAACGTATGCAACATAAGAAAATTTCAATTATATCATTTACACCAATCATATCAATACCGCTAGGGTTTCGATAGTAAACTAAGTAAATTAGTATGAAACATCGATTTCATGCGTTTTTATTCACCTTGTAGTCGCTATTTTTTTTTTATGTTACCACGTAAATTTAAATGCAATATTTACGGACGAAAGCTTTCTTTAGCGAGTGTTTTTTGGAAGTGACAAGCCTAAAATACGAAACATGGGCCGAGAAATAGCTAATTTGGAAATTGAAATATGAAGAATCTGCATTTTTAATGATATAATTTTAACCTGAAGTAAAATTTCTAATAGAAATCGTGATTTCAACCATTTCATGATATGACCATGAAATGCTTTGATCAATCTCTGTCAATGCTATTATTTGAGTATTTTAATATTATTGTAAAATACTTGTAGGATTCCAACATATAACATGTTCTAATAGCTCAGATTTATTTATAAACATTTGAGACTGTTGATTAAATATGAAATGATTTGTAAAGCAAAGTGCGCTACAATCAAACGGTTGAACAATAACTCAAATATTGGAAAATCAATGTAGATAAGTGACAGCAAATTATTATTATAAAGTTTTAATTTATAACCTTTTAATTTTAAAATACAGTATAAGTTTGAATGTTTACTCGTAGGAGTCGTAGTTTAAGATACCGAAAAAAAAAGATCATATTTAAGACATTTAATAAAAAACGAAATGTCAAGTTCAATAGTGGGCAGAATCAGTGAATAGGATGGTCGTCAAGATTTAAATACCTTGAATTTTATTCCTACGCAGAAAACCTTTCAAACTAAATTAGCTGAAAATTGAATTTAAAATAAACTGATCATATAAAACATTTCGATGATATTTCTGGTTTCCGACGGTTGTCTTGTGCATATAGGAGGCGGTCTTTACATAGCAGATGTGTTGTTAACTTCAAATAAGGTTAAAGAACATAAGAGTTCTTTAATAGCCTGGTCATCTGTGAGGTTGGTTAGTGGGAAAACCACAGGCATATCTTGCTTAACGTGTGTTTGCGCGAAAAATCTATAAAAAATTGGCAGCGAATTCAATTTAAACCCATTTTTATTTTATTATATGAAGACCTGATGAAAGAGTTGCATAACGCCAGTCGGGGGTATACTTTGAAGGTTTTGCGATTATACAAATTCAAAGTTTTTTTGGCTATTCATTATGTCATTCATACTTGTTATAAATTGTTCAATAATTAACAACTATTCACTAATCCATATTCATATTTTTCGATGTTCAGAGACTAACAAATGAATTTTTCGACATCGGTCTTATCAACAAACAAGTTGACCCTTTCAATCAATCTGCTCCCATTTAAATTATATATTCGGATTAACAGGCCTACATTAATAGCAGTTCAATCACCCAATTAATTATGAAGCCGAATTTCGGATAAATACATAAAAACAGCACCAACAAAAAAATCTATAAATTCAAAAAGGGATCATATAGAAATAAATGATTTTAATCGATTTTTTCCACAGTAACAGTAGTTTTTTCAAATAAAGGGTTAGAACCGCCAATATAAATGATACAGTTGTCATCCCTGTCGGTGGAGACCGCTTCACTGGCTGATGGTTGAGTACAGCTAGCAAGCGCTTTCGATGCGAAGGCACCAAAATGTTGTACTTTGTACCAGTACAACAACATTTTGAGGTTGACGGGCTTGAAGATGATGCCATCGCATCGAAAGTGCTTGCCAGCTGTACTCGATCATCAGCCAATGACGACGGTCTCCACCGACAAGTATGACAACAGTTGTTTTTTTCTTTCATTTGAAGGAATGATATTTTCAATGATTTATGATGGCTTATTGATTTGTTCAATTAAATTTAGGACAGGTAGATTGACTGATTTAATGAATGATTGATTTGAATCGATTAGTTGGATTCACGTCTGCTTGATTTATTTCCTTGAATAGAATTAATGGATAAAAGTTTGGTAATATGTAAAGTGTTGTAAAGGCTTATAAACAAAATTTTGGGGTTAGTTTAATATATCCATTGATTTTTTTTTTTTTTTAATAAATTGATTGATTTAATTTATAATGCGTTAATGGCGTGTTGAAATTCATAGTTAGATTGACTCAATACATGACTGGATTACTGAATTATTGGAAGCTGGAATTAAGATGGTTAATTCATTTTTATCCTAGCGAGTGAAATAATTCTGTGCTGCTATCCATTCAGCTTTCACAAGTTTTAAAGAATTCTCGGCCCCAGAGGACCGAAATCTTTGAGCTCATATTTTATCAGATTTTCCCATAAGGAAAATCAGCTATTGAGGTTGGGCTCATGACGCGATTTTTGAAAAATTTCTTCACATTCCATCAATCCTAGTAGATGACGAAAATGCGGTCCGTTCAAAATTTTATATATATATATATATATATATATATATATATATATATATATATATATATATATATTCGTCTGTTACCGCTCTAACGGTCGCTATTTTTGTTTAATCTTTGCCAAACTCGGCATATAAGCGTTTTATGTAAAAAGAAAGATCAAATTATTATACGTCGGATCGAAAAAAATGTATAGAACTAATGCAAATATAATTATTACCTATAAATGTTGTCATTAACGTATTTTTTTTTATCATGAATATAAACCGAGATATTTGGAGTTTTAGCCATATTTGTATGTAACTGTATTTGTTTTTAGCCATTAGTAAACCCTCACTCCTACTCATTTTATATTAAGAAGCTGCTGTTATATCATGAATCACTTTATTCTACCAAATATTGTTTTCAAGAAACCTTTATTATTCGAGGTGCATGCAAATTCGTTGCGTGATGACGCCATTAATAAAGATTTTACGTTTTTGACTCGAAAATGTTTATTTGATCTATGCCATACTCGATATTTAACCGTTTCTCTCAACACTAAAGATCATATTTTTTATTGACCGAATTCGGACCTGGAATAATGGGGGCTTAGAAGGGGGAGCGGTGCAAAAATTCAAAATACTGTAGAAATTATGGACCACGTCGTTAATTGTTAAAGGACCAATATTGTTAACCTATTGATGCTTTACAATTGTAAAATTGGGCGCTTTCCTCTGACTTCGTTCTGTGTCCTAGGTACAGATTATCTAACGTACCGCACACGCCTGAAACCAGCCTTTCAGTTTTACCTTCCAGCAAGAGGAAATCGCCAGCACTTAAGCAAAGCAATAAACAATTTTAAGCCTGAGTCAGAATGACTCCTGATATATATTTCAGACATTCACAAGTCCAGTCAACTTGATTGAAACGTTTTATATCAAATAATGCAGTAAGCATATGAGCCTGAAATTTCTATGAAATTTCCAATTAAATAATAAAGCCATAGAATGTCCTAATAGTTAGAAATATAGTGGAAAAATACACTCTTTTTCATAATGAACTTGATATATTCTTATTGTAGTGTATAATTTTCTGTAATTGCTGATAAATACTATTACTAGTTGTCTTTTTTTCAAAGCTTATTGGTAAAATGAATAAGGAAATGACATGAGCCCAATTAACATCTGAATGTTTTACTCACCCATGACATTTATCTAGTAAATTAGATGCACTTGGAAAGAAAATAGGACCGGTCGGGGATTTTTATTTTTTATTTTTAAATAATGATCAACTATTGTTTTAGAAGCTGCTGGCTGTGCGCAGTGAATCTTAATAGGTATTTTTATCCCATCTGTGCAATCTATTCTAGTGTGCTAACATCCAAGGTTAGTTATTATTCATTACTTCTTAATAGTGTTGCACATTACAAAATAATTACAGTATAACATAAATAATTTTCAGAGTACTAAGCACTTCCCTCATAAAGAGAAATCAAACTGGTCATTAATAGGTATTTGTATTGGATTTATGTTTGTGGATATCGGCAAAAAACCTGGTGAAGAATTATTATTTCCCTTGTTAGGGACTTAACGAAAAAATCCGCCACGCAGGGGTTGCGAAAACTAAACAGATTTTCCCATTCGCTGGAAAAAGCGCTCATGATATTATACCACATCCTATTCCCCATATAATAAGAACCCAATGTGCCCTGAACTCGAAATTTAAGCCAGAGATGTGAAAAAAATAACTCAAGTTTAAAGTACACGAGTAAGAGCAAGGGTTTACTGAAGGCATAAAGTGTAAAAAGCAAATAACAGTGTTGGTATCGGAACTATAAAAAAAAAAAAAATATGTAGAATAGAAATTGTAGGACTCAATTTTTTCGTCAAGATTATTGGTTGAATAACGTGTTTCTATAATACTTTATTAATGGCTTTTAGTTTACTCAATACCTTCAGTTCCGATTCTGGTATTTATGGCTTTGACCTTTAGTTTTGTGCGAATCTGTTAAATATTGTGCATTGTATCGTTCAAATACAAATTATTGCCTTTAAAACATTGTGTAACTAACGGGTATGGCTGATATATGAGTAGGAGTGAGACACTTTATAGACTGTTAAATTGTATATATATACTGCTCAAAAATGAATAGGGATATTGGCTGTGGTATTTATGGGGCCTAGCATTTTTGTTTTTTAATTATAAATATCTTTAATATTTATTAGAAATTATTGTCTCCCCCCCCATAAAAAAGTAATTTAATTAAGGTCGATTTAATTAAAATTAATAGGATAAGAAAAAATAACCACTATCCCTATTCATTTTTGAGCAGTATATATTCATATTTCTAGGTAGTTACTAACTTTACCAAAAATCCTCCCTCCTCCCTAATATATTAATACACACAAGTTTCATTTTCATCCTTCTGAGCTTGAAGCTGCATTCTGTCAAATTCCAAAAAAGCCCAACCGTCCACCAGATTCTATTACTGCCTCGCTGCTAGCCAAGAACATATTTAACCTCTAGAGCATTATTAGCATAAAATAGGACATACACATCTTTAATACTCTGTCCAAAAATATTTTGGGATATCACAAAAAGATACAGATAACGTATACTTCTAGAGTAGCGTGTGTGTGTGTGTTTATATATATATATATATATATATATATATATATATATATATATATATACTCAACCGCAAAAAAAACCGGACACTTAGATTTAGTCTTATAATTTTGTTAAATACTTAATATATATGTATATTAATCTTTTTAATTAAAATAATTGGTTAATCTATAGGTTATTTAAACAAAATCTGCCAAAAGTGAATAATTTTTATTGATTATTTTCAAAAAAATACAAAATAAAAAAAAGAAAAAGATAAATTAACACATTTAAAAAAAAAATTATTCTTCATTTTTATTACAGTGAATGGTAGACTTCGCTACCCTAAGCGTTTCGGCAATGTAACGTAAGCTCCGGCCTTCCATCTAAGTTTGAAAGACCCATTATTCTGGACCGAAATAAAAATAAAACATTAATTAAAGAAAATGCATGGTTAATAATTAAAGATGTTTAAATATGCGAAAAACTACTTACAGTTTAGAATAGATCAACTTCACGACAAATAAATCTAATCTGAGTTTTATCTAATTGTTTACTAATCCTGAAGGGATGGACTTAGACTCTAAATTCTCTGTAATAACTAGAATACCCACATAAAGAAAATTGCTGAAAATTAGCTTTTAATACGACAAAAATGAAGTGTCCGGTTTTTTTTTGCGGTTGAGTGTATATACATATATATATATATATATATATATATATATATATATATATATATATATATATATAGGACTTTATATCGATCATTTTCACGTCAACTGAACACCTGCTTCGGGAATCTTAGTTTCAACGATCTCCAGTGCGGAAGGTTTGTTTCAACGATTGTAAGAGGGAACGAGAACTCCATAACTGAAAATAAACAGATCTATTATTTTAGCTAACACGTATAAATGTTAAAATATAACACGCATTTTTAGAATTTTATTATTTTTAGAAAAGGGATGGCCCCTGACGAGGAGGTATACAGACCACGAAACAATGATTTTTTTTTTGGTGACCCTTGCCTCTAAACTATGAAGAATAATTGAAGTATGGCCCCAGAACAAAACTATATACACATACAATTTCATGTAGGGACTCAGATTCGCCTGATGGCGGGTGTGAAGCGAGTCAAAGCTACGAGAGCGAGAGTTTCTTCAGGGGGGAGGCAAGGGATCGGCTGTAGGAGGAGGGGGAGACGAGTGAAATGACAAGGTAAGTTTGAAAGAGGTGCTCATGGCTATTAGAAGATATTTAATATTAAACAAAGCGAAGGCCCCGCGGACAAAGAGCCATTGTAGACAGCGAAGGGCATGATTGTACAAACCATTAACATGTGACGGAGCCGTGACCGTAACTGGCTCAGCTTCAGCACGAAATGCAAATCTCCGCGGGCAGAATCGATGAGAATGTGATTTTTACTGCGTTTTTGTTTATGTTTGTTTTCTCACGGCCCCACTAGACATGGCGGCAGATCAGAGACAATTGCGTACCGTTACTTATCTCGAGTCTTTATCTGTCGTTTGCGCCGACAGCTCCAATCTACCTTGACATCCGCCATGCCTCCCCCCACAATGAGAGAGAGAGAAGTATAACTTGTGAGTTTGCATAGGAGCCCCGAAATTCCCATTAGGTGTCATCCTTTTTAATTTAAGTCTTCAAAACTATTTGGCACAGAAGGTTGCACATGTTATCATTTATTCTTAACTAACGGAGATACACTTTTCAACGTATTCATTATGGAGTACAGTTTTCATTTGATATAAAAATAGGACTGATAATAAAAAACGCATTTCCTAATTAAAATAATAATTACCAAGAATATTTTAGCTTCCAGGAATATACTGTTGTAGAACTAAAAGAACCATTTTATTATCCTAAACATTTAATTTTTTTTTGTGTGTTTTTCAGTATATATACGAATGAGAATAAGAAAAATTAAATTACATCTCTCTCTCAATTCATTAAAATATTTGTTAATTTATATAAGTAACTATGGAATGATACAAATTTAAACTAAACTCGACTATTTTCTTTACATAGGAAACCAAAGGCCAATACTGTAAAGAAATGAAAATGATGCATCTCACTTGGGACGCAATGAAAATATCCTTACTATAGTGCTAACGACTTATTCTTCCTCACAATTACAATGTGCAGTATAAATAATACAGACTAAACTATTAAATTATGTACTAGAGTACTTGATCATAACCCGACTATTTGTTCCATGGTATAACTTAGCCATTATGTTACAGAATAGTTTCCTTCACTCTTCTACACAGACATCTGAAACATTAAGCTGATATTTAAATGATGCTAGGGTCTTCTGACTAGGCTTTTATTATTGTTTTGAAATTGAATTTTCTAACGTAAGTATTGCATACGTTAGACGACGAGCAAAGTAAGCAGCACGATTTAAGCACACACACAATGTCATAAATAAATATATATATATATATATATATATATATATATATGTGTGTGTGTGTGTGTGTGTGTGTGGGGGGGTTTGTGTTGGTGTGTGCGCGTGCGCGTCTGTTTGTATACACATATCAACTATAAGTTTAGTAGTGAAAGATCATTTTACTAAAATGAGTAAGAAAAGAGAGAAAGACTAGGCATGTGTATTTTAATTATATTTTAAGTCCCTAAAAGGATATTTCAGCTAAAAGATTTTTATTGGCTTTTATAAAATGTAAAAACGTCCGTCACGCAGGGGCTGCGTAAACTAAGCAGATTTCCCACGCGAAGGTTTACAATAGATAAATCTACATACAGGTACCGTGAATGATAAGTAACCGGTACCGTAAACGGTAATGATAAATCCTTCAGTCAATTTACAAGTTAATCATCTCTACAACGGAAAGCGTCTGAATTGTAAACAAACAGCGAGCCAGTCCAGCAGCGCTGATTAGATAGATAGACCGGGAAGAAAAACAATTAATGAAATATATCTGAATATAACATATTAATTTTATTAAAAACTATTTACTAAAGCTAGTGTTGTAATCTGTAATGAATCAGGATAATTTCCATCTCAATCACTTAAACTTTAGTAAGCCAAGAACAAAAGAAGGGGGGGGGAGCAACAGAACGAATTTGCTTACCTCACAAAGTAAAAGTTCAATGAACATAATATTTGCTAATTAACCAACGGACCTCATTTTCGTCATCTCCTGGATAGGATCGATGGGCATTTGAAGAACTTTTTCAAAAATCGCGTCTTGAGTACGACCTCAATAGCTGATTTCACTTAAGGAAAAGAGAACTTTTGTGATTTTTGAGATTATCGTCAAGAACTATTTTCACGTTGTACTAACAATTATCCGTTGGGTTATAGAGATGATTGCAAAGGATCATCTTTATAAAAGTAATATCAAAAAATGCTGTTGCAATAATGTGAACTAAGGAATAAAGAGTAGAAAATAGTAAAGCATCTATCGAAGTTTTGTGGCATGATTTGAACACTGTTTACCTTGACAGGAATGACCCTGGACCTGGTGCAATTTCAGACCATAAGTAATCGAGACCACCTTTTTTGTCCGATAAGGAATTCTTTTCTTCGAGACGTCTAATAAATCCTAGTAGAGCGAACATGACCAGGTCAGCCAGGCCCGGCTTCCCACTATGGAAGTGGCTCGACTCCTAGAATCGCTGTATCGATGCAATTCTACTAATTGAATCATTTATCGTAATTGATGGGCATGTGCCTTGCAAAGCAATGTAACACCTTCGTAATATCTTCCGAAAATAATGGTTCCTTTTTTGTTTATACAAATCTAGGACAAGTATTAGTTACAAAATGACTCGAAGTTGTACGTGTTCGTTGTTCCACGAGTCGGTAGCATTTGCCAAACTTTAATTTGAGTTTTACTTGTTTGGTCTGGCGTTGCAAGGGGTGCTTGTCGTCCCAAGTTGGGGTGATCTATATGAAAAGAAATGGTGCTTTACTAGTAGAAGTAGTATTTTATTCGACGCATCGAAGTTGTCATGGAATAAATGGGTAAGAGAAATGTTTTCTACTTTTGCATTTTGATTCCTGAAATGAAGAAGCTTCATTTTCCCAAGATTCATATAAACTATATCAATTATTCTAATTCTATCTCATAAAAAGTATAAAAGGTCCGTCATGCAGGGGTGGCGTAAACTAAGCAGATTTCCCTCGCGAAGTTTAGTAATAGATAAATTTACATACTGGTAAAAAAACACCAACGTGAATATTAAGTGAATAAATACAAACGGAAATAAGAAATGTTTCAGTCAATTTCAATAACCTGCCGACGGGAAGCGTTTGAAATGTAAACAAACAGGTCTGCCAGCCTCACACCGGAAATAAAATCAATTACTGAAATATATCTGAATATAACATATTACATTTTTTGAAAAGTATTTACTATATCTAGTACTGTTGTTAGAGAGTCACAATAATTGTTATCTCAATGAATCAAAGTTTAGTAGTCTAAGATCTTAAGACGGTGGGGGGGGGGTCACCAGTACATATTTACATGTATGACGTATAATAAAGGTCTCTTGAATACAATATTTGGTATTTAAGCTTCTACATACAATACAAACTATAATAAGAAACCTCCCGACGGAAAGCTTCTGAAATGTAAACAATCAGTTCTGCCAACTTCTTACCGGAAAGAAAAACAATTACTTAATATATATATCTGAATATAACGTATTAATTTGATTGAAATATTTACTATATCTAGTACTGTAATTTATAATGAATCAAAATAATTTTTGTCTAAATCAATCTTAAATTTGATTGATTGAGATAAAAAATATTACGTTTAAGTACTCCAAAAACATAAGAAGTATCTCGTATAATAACTCTTTCTTGAAAAAATATTTGGTGTTTGACTTTGAATAATGTGGTTTATTACATAACCGAGTATTGTTTATGTAACATGAGTAGAAGTGGGGGTTTGCTGAAGGCTGAAAACTGAAAAATGCAAATATCTCAGTTAATATTCAAGATTGGGAATAAATGTAAACAGCAATATTTATAGTACATTTAATTTGCAATAAGATTCATTCTATACACTCGATCCGACTTATATTAACGGAGATATCGTGTAATTAGTACGATCTCAATAGCTGATTTCCCTTAAGGAAAATCTGCTAAAAAGATTCTATATGATCGCCACACGGAGTCTGAACATAGAGGCGTAAGTGATATTAAACCAAGAATCATGCACATTTGATTAATTGCATTTTTATTGAAGCAGCTGGATAGTTAGCAACAGTTAATTAGCCAAAAGTCTTGCTAAATCTAATAAAAATCCTCTTCTAATATAACAAACATAACTTAGTTCAATGTTAGGAATCTCCAAGTTACTTTGGATTTTAAAGATTTGTAGGCAATGGTTTTGGTAGATTATTAATGCACGTATTATCACAGGAATTAATGTGTCCTTCTGTTCAAGTATTTATCTACATAAGTTGGTTTTTGTAGATGTGATTGGTTCATAATATTTAAGAGAATGGTATTTCTGTAAGTTAATAATTTTACCACCTATTTATTTGCCCTATTTGCTATTTTCTTTTGATTTGTGTATAGTAAAATTCTAGTGTTTATCAAGGCATAAATAATGAATTTGTAAGCGATTTATACTCCAAGTTAGCCCCAAAAAAGACACATCCTTTTATCAGGAATTGGTGACAGTCGAATCTGTATTCATTTTGAATAACTCTGGAAACAATGATTAATATGTCTTATATTATGCAGAAACGAGTACAGAGTAGTGATCAAATTAACATTTTTGAGTTATGAAAAATAATCTTAATTGTTGACGCCACTTATTTGCATGTATCTCGTCTAATAATATATCTGTTACAAACAAAATTTGGTATTTAAGTTTTAAGACGTTTCATGATATATTCACTGATCGTTAAAGTGCGATGACTAAAAGTGTGGGTTTCCTAAAAGCTAAAATTTAAAAAATGTAAAATCTCAGTTAATATTAGAGATAGAAAAGAATGTAAATACCATCTTTTAAGGACATTAATTTTTCTATAAATTATGTACAATTTTTCGATACATAGATATTTTGAATTTGCTGAGTTTCACTGTCTCTAAACCCCCTTCCTACTGGTATGATTTCAGCTGTTAACGAACTTCATTATTAGTATTGCATAAATCGAGTTTGGTAACGATCAAAATAAAATTGCGACCACTATAGCGTTATATTATGTTGATATATTATACATTATTACAACAGAAAAAGTATTTATAGTTTTGATCGGAAGTCATGTTTTCCATCTCCTAGGTATGATGGATGGATATTCGTAGAAAGGTCTGGGAAACCGCACCATGAGTACAACCTCAATTGCTTATTTCCCTTAAGGCAAAAAGGTGAAAAAGAAGAAAATATATTTGTGTTAATTCATTGAGGAATCGCCATTACAACAAATATCCAAGCTGTTGTAGAGATGAGGAAAAGAAAGCAAGCTTTGAGTGCGAGTGACAAACGATACAACAGTAGGAAGGGAAGGGGAGGTGTGGCGTAGAAAGAGTTTATGATGAGGCTTTAGCCGGGCGAATGTTTGTGCTGGCAGCCCCCTAGGTGCTCTTTATGTAAGCAAACATTCAGCCTCCCTGACGAGCTCTGAATGCCGCTTTGTTCTACCTCCATTGTAAGCTGCTCATTTAACCTCTACCACCGCCTATTAATCTTATAAATATATCTCTTCCACACCATTTCCAGTTAGCTTTCCCAGTGAGATCTTTAAGCGTAGGGCTTGGCCAATCATTTGGTTGGCATTTTTCGATAATCGATTCGTATAAGACATTTCTGCTATTTCTTACGGAAAATCTGCTAATAAATTGATCTTCGGAGTGTATGAGTGACTCCTCTTTTTCGAAATTCTCACAAACACTATTTCAAAGAAGATGCATTAAAGTTAGCCAACTTATGCAGTCTACAGGGGAATGGTTGTATACGTTCGAGCCAGTTGTGAAAAATGGAATTTGTTCTGAAGCATTTCTTTCCTGATAGCATAAAATAGAGATCGACCCCTCGGTCTTTATATAAAATAAATATATGTATAAATATTACAGATCTCTATTGTTATATTAATTTTAACATATTTCCCTTCTGGGTAAGTAAATTATTCTGGTTGCTCTCATGGCACGATTTTTCATATGACCCTTACGAACCTTCTTGTATTTCAGTAGATATAACAAAGAATCAATCTACTGAGATCTATAAAATTAATACTAAAGAATCACTAATGGCTTCAGCTCAATCTTTTGTGAATCGAGTGTGCAATAAAAGGTTCAGTTACGAAATTAGTGTATAATGAAGATAGAAGATAATGGGTTCACAAATTGCCCAACGTTTGTTTTACATCTCTACAATAAAACATGGCCTATAAAGGAATCCTTTTATACCTCCATTCCCCGTCTGCTTTTATAGGCGCCATCAAGGATCACTATTCGGCAAATAAGCATCAATAAAAGGACCACTGCAGGGGAAAGAATTGCATAAATACTTAACCAAGTAATAAAACAGGCCGAGGCAATCACATTTTGCTGATAAGGAGCGCAGAAAGAAGAGAACAGGATATAACAATTGCATTTCAAGCTAGCCCTTCACCGGACAAAGACGTAATAACATTTTGAGTGGTGCCCAGGGGGACAGCTCCTACATAATTTAAACGTGGGGTCTAAGCCGGTCAACCAGGCCGCAATTTAAATATACAGGGGGTGAGCTTAGGGTCAGAGGAGCAAGTAGCTGGGGGAGTCTGAGTTTCTATTTAATAATTAATGGCTTAATGTGTAGAGACGCAGGGCGAAACCATTGACAAGTATTGATGTCAGCTTATCCGTCTGCTCATCTCAGCTCCCTATAGAGGGTCCAGCCTATTGTTCCCCTTGCCATTAAGAGGAAAAGACCTTTAAAATTTGGAAGATTGATTGAAATAGTGACAAACTACTACCATCATACCCAAAACTTTTTAATACCATTGTTGCATTCATATAAACGTAAAATCAGATAGTTACGGAAGAAAAAACAAACTGTTAATTTCCTCTTAATTTATTGTATTATGAGCTGGGCATAATTATGATTCACTATACTAAAGCATTAATCTATAACCTTAAAGAAAACTGTGGTTTTAAAAAATACTTTCTTATATTACATTTACAAATAATTTGATTTAATTTTCAATAAATGCTCAGCTTCTCTTGTTAAATAAGAACTGCTAGAAACAGTCTTCAGAGCTCCCCAGAACGTTTTATATTTACTCAACGAAAATGAGCTTTTAACATTGACGCTCATGGCAGAAATTCTGAAAACGTTGTTGAAATGATCACTCATTCAGCCTATTAGAAACATATACCGCCGTGTTTTTTAGCCGTGTTACCCGTGGTTGGCGGGTTGAAATAAAAACAGTTCCCCGTTAAATATCAAACATATTGGGTATACTGGATTAATCTTTGCACAAAATGACCCCGTATTTCACATATAATTTGATAAATGCGAATCTGGGTTTGGTGAAGTCCGTTTTTTAGCAGATTTCTCTTTAGAGAAATCAGCTATGGAGGTTGTACTCATGAGCGGTTTTCAAAAATTTTGTTAGAAAGTCCAGCGGTCATACCAAGGTTATATATGAAAGTACGTATGTATAATTTTGAACGGACCTCATTTTTGTTTTCTCTTATATAGGATGGACATTTTTCGGAAACCACCTCATGAGTAGAGTCTCAATTGCTGATTTCCCCTGAGGGAAATTTGCTAAAACGGTTGCCTGGTTCTGGAATGTCCAGGGAGGGTGGGAGTTGTGAAAGGAACAAATAGGGTAGAGTAGCAAGGAGCTTCCAGTTTACCGGACCAAATTCAGCTCTTCTCGCAGAGTCCATTAACGAGAAAGTGTAATAAGTCGTTCGTCTAGCGGCTAGCGGAGGAAGAGCCTAGAAGACTGGTTTTCTCATGCCTTGCATCGTCAATCGAGACGGGTTCTCTTAACCACCTCGTGGGCTCCAAACTAAGGCCTGTCACTCAACCAATAGGGAAAATACTCTTGCCATTAGTGTGTGTGTGTGCCTGTGTTGTCAGTGTTTCTCGGAATTCATTTGACTTATTCATTTTTCATGTATTAATTTGGGGTTTAATGATATATTTAGTAGATTTCTCTAAGGGATAAAATGCATTAGATGCCGTAGTCTTGACGAATACTGAGCATGTTGTTCGCACCTTCTTGTTTTCAGTCTTTAGTAAAACCACACATTAACACATCGGAATTTTACTTAGAAATAGATTATGGTGAGGTGGCATCACCAGTGTGCCAGTAACCTTGTGGAAAATCTAATTAGTTTTCAGTTTCTACGGAAATTTTCTAAAAAATACGTAGTTTTTAGCAGATTTCCCTTAGGGGAAATCAGCTATTGAGGTTATACTCGTGATGGGATTTCCAACATTTTTCTTCAAATTTTCATCAATCCTACCTAGGTGATGACGAAAATGAGGTCCGTTTCAAATTTTACATATAAATATATATATATATATATATATATATATATATGTTGTCTAGCGATTGCAATTTTTATCTGATCGATGTCAAACTCGATAATTAAACGTTTTATGTAAAAATAAAGATCAAGTTTGTCAACGGCTAAAATCGGACCAGAGGGAAGGTTTAGAGGTAGAGGTTTAGAGGTAGAGGTTTAGAGAGGAGAATTTTGAAAATTTGAAATATCTCCGTTACTGTGCGTCGGATCGGAAATTGGTATAGAATCAATCTTTCTGGAATTTATGTTCTATTAATGTTTAATGTGCGTGTTATTTTGATTATTGCCCGAGATATTAGCATTTTTTAGTTTTTGGCCTTCACTAAACCTTCTCTCCTACCTAGCCTAAATTCCAAATACTGTTCTCTTTAACTTTAACGTTTTGAGATAAATGCAAATACGTGACTCAAGTGGGAAACCTGCTTAATTGATGCAGCCCATGCGTGACGGACTTTTATTTATTCAAATTTAAACATTCATGTGACTACTCAGCTAGCCCAACTATATAACCATACTCTCAATATAATTATCCCATATTGACGGAGCGGTGGCCACCTCAACAGAAAAATATAATTGGAAGACAGCCATTAATCTTATTCATAATGGTAAATCATATCTAAATGAAAAGCTTAACCTGAACAAATTTTTTTTCGATTTCACAATGAGGAAAAGGAGTTCTTATTACCGTTAACATAATACTAAATTCCTCAATAATTTAATGTATTTATTTCAAACGTCATTATTTCATGTATTTATTCAAATTAATTAGTAATTTATTATTTTAATATTCATAGATCAGGTTTTACAAATAATTTATGTAAAGACACTGTCTAAATATGATACTTTGTATCAAATTTCATTAGGGGAAATAACTAGATCAGACTAGATTGTGGGCTTCAATCCTAACTAATGTGAATAATTCTTTAGAGGAAAGTATCATTGGGTACTCAATTTAGTGCTCTAACTAAGAAAATTTGTAGAACCATTTTGACATAAGTATAATGTTTACTCTATTTTATGCGGTTCACGACGTTGAAGGCTTACAATTTTTTATATTCAAAAAATGTTACTCCCCCTTCCCCAAGGCGTTCAAATATACATGAGAGATCCATGCCAATACGTTTTGTGATTTTCCGCTCTTAACTCGAAAATACATATGATCTAAAACATACTCAATATTTCAAAATTCATCCTTTATTATGAGGCGGATAGAAAAATGTTAAAGAACCAATACCGTTAAAGTATCGGTGCTCCACCATCGTTATATTAAGAGATTTATTCGAATTTTATGGTTTCAGCCTTCTGTAAGCCCCCACTTCTACTCAACATTGGCTACTCAATTTAGTGCTTTAACTAAGAAAATATGTAGAGCCATTTTGAAATCGAAATGCTGAGCTATAAAATATGTTTTTGATTTTTATTTTTATTTGCTGTAATTTGAAAAAATTTCCTCAACATAAGCATAATGTTTACTCTACTCTATTCGGTGCACGACATTGAGGGCTTAAAATGTTTTGTATTCAAAAAATGTTACTCCCCCTCCCCCAAGACGTTTAAATATACGGTTCTGAAGATAATTTCCCTTTTTTCAAAATATTCGTTCATATCTTTCCAGTCATTTGAAATTATTAGCTTCCCCTTTCTTTTTCTTTTTTTTTTTTTTTTTTTTTTTTTTTTTTTTTTTTTTTTTTTTTTTTTTGTTTTTTTTTTAAGCCAAACTGCTGGGGAAGTGTCAATTATATATATAAGTCTCTCTCCTCCAGCAGGCTTGTTTGTAGGAAAAATTCTTTTTTTCAATGTCTCTCCGATCTTTTTATTTCCCCATAGATATATTTATTAGAAGAGTCTGGCAGGTTATTTGCAATATCCACATCTTTAGAGCCAAGTTGGAACTAAGGATAGATAAATTGTGGAGAGTCGATACCTATTACATTTCCAGTCCCTTGTGAATATTTAACTATTGATCAACGCTGCTAAGAACATAGCTGAAAAAAAAAACACCATTTGAGCTAAGTTAAATAATAACGTATTGGTTAATCCAAATTTACTTATAATTAAATATTAGATTGAATTAAATAATGTTTATTTTTGTATTTATTTATTGGAGCTTCGCAGCTTTGGCGATGTTGCTCAAAATAAAAGCTTCATGACTTAAAACACAAACCAAAATAAACACAAAATATAACAAAACAAAACGAATTAACAAAATTAAACAAAAACAGAAAAGGAACACAAACCAGAAAAAAAAAACACAAAACAGAGAGAAAACACAAAAAGCAGAGATGAAACCAAAAGAGAATTGGGAAAGAAATAGGAAGGCAATAAAAAACAGAAATGGAAAAAAAAAAGAAAAAAAAAGAAATAGAACAAAAAAGACGGGATTAATCACAAAATGAAACACAAAAATTAAATAATAAAATTGAATAGAACCAATTTTATTGTAAATTAAATGTTCTATAATGGTTATTATGGTTTTTCACTGTATTGATTTTAAGCAAGATATTTTCATTTCAGCCTTCGGTAAACCCCCACTCCTACCAATGTCATATAAATAATAAATTGTTCTACTATCAACTATATTATTCAATGCTCAAATACCAAATATTGTCTACATTGAACTTTTATTTTTAAGGTCGTGAGATTCATGCCAATATGTTCTGTGATTTTCCGCTCTTGACTCGAAATGATTATTTGATCTACCGGGTGTACAGAAAGTTCTAAGCCTGATTTCAACTTACATATTTTTATTTTTCAATATAGTCCCCCTCAACAGCAACGCACTTATTCCACCGCTTTTTCCAACATCTGTAACCCGGTCAAAAAAAAAATTGTTGTCAAAACCTTCCAAAACAACCTTGACAGCTGAGGTATCATAAGTACACCAGGCTTAGAACTTTCTGTACACCCCGTATACCATCACCTCAATGTTTAACGGTTTCATTCATCTCTAATGCCCATGTTTGTGACCGGCTGAAATTTTAAAAGAAATTGGTGGTTTAGAAACGGGGGAGGGTTCGAAATTTCAAAAGTCATCCTTTATTATGAGGCCGATAGAACAATGTTAAAGGACCAATCTTGTTAAAATATTGGTGCTCCACAACTGTTACATTAAGTGAGTTATTCGGATTTTATGGTTTCAGCCTTCTCTAAGCCCACACTTCTACTCATCCGATTTTTACTTAGAAATAGAGAATATATGGCGAGATGAGATTTGTTGTGTATAATACTAGCACGTGGGAAATCTTAGTTTACTCAGCTTTTGCGTGACAGATTATTTAAGAAATTCAGCACTAAATAAATTCCTCTTTCCCAGTTGAAAATCGAACTTACGACTGTATGTTTACCAAGGAAGAATAAGGCCCTTAACTCGCATGGCAAACGTGTCGGTGTAAGTTCCTCTTGCAATGCGTGTTTTATTCTAAATCGATGGCTACCGTCTTTGTGACTGAATTCTTCATTTGGCATTCGACTTAAAATAAGAAGCTCCCAAACTCCATTAACAGAAATATAATCTGTTCTGTTCTCACCTATGAGTGATATGGCATGTTTTTGAACGGTATAAGAACAATTATGAGTTGAATTTCTAAAATTCATGTCGTCTATAGAAACGTTTTCCATGTATTCTAACCTTTCCCCCTGACTAAAGAGATATTTAACTCCTTAGACCACTCTTATTTATTTATTATTTTTAATGGGTTCTGCACTGTACGAAATAATATTGAAATTGTTGCATACAAATTTATTTTCTACTTTGAGGTTTAAATGACAGCTTGCACCCTATAAGAACGGAGGTTTATAACAATAACCGCCTATATCATTTTTTAGAGATTTTCCCTTAAAAAATATTACATTACAATAGGTTGCAAGTTTTCTCTTGGACCAAGATCACGACTTTTCATTTTGATGCCCCTAGATGACAAAAATAATCTTCGTTCAAAGCTAAAGTCTTGTGTGTATGTGAGTGTTTTTGTTTTTTGAGTGTTTGCGTGCGTGAGGGGGGGGGGTGGGTGTTTTTCTTCGTGGGATAAATTTTGAAATGAATGGCTATTGCCCACGAACCTATAAATATTATTATTTTTTTTTTTGGTTTTAAAAAATTGTAAATATAAGTTGGTTAACGGTCAGAATCGTTTATGGGGAGGGCGGACTGCAATTGTTTCTCCATTATATTAGGGGCTCAGAAAATATGTATGGAGCCTATTTTTTTTTTCATGTGACTCCTAAAACATTTCGAACTTATACAAAGGAAGGGAAATGCTTGTAATTTTGGTTTATATCCCTTACATCATTCACATAAGACGACAGGATCAGCAAATCGTATCTCTTGTAAATAATGTAAAATACTGAGTCCCATTTACATTCCTATTAAGAAATTTCCTTCTAGATAGTGAAAGTTTTAGATGCATAAGGAAATGCGCTGATTACGCGGGTTTGTTGCTGTGGGGATAAATTTAGTTTAGCGATTGTAGCGAATTCTAGTGGCCATGGACCAGCCCCACTGTCTGGCAATCTTACAACAAACAAAAATAACCCTTGACGCGAGTTATGAAGGGGAAAAGTAGAGTGGTTCTCCGAAAGCTGCCACTAGAATTCGCTATTACCGCTGAATTACAAAACAATGACAACGTTCGTCATTGTTATGAAGCCCTTTAATCATGGATGTTTTGCCATTAAGATAGATAATGATTTAAGCCCTCAGGCATTTATATTCGACTAAGAAGCTCTAAACACACAGATTTACTTTGAATGCAACAAGTGATCTTGCTAAAACGCCTGGTAGTTTTCGAAAATTAAACACATGTCTGAAATGCTGGGACGAACCACCCGTTAATTCAGTTGCGATACAATCTATAAGTGGAAGAATGTTGATTTTTTTTCTGTAGTCGTTTAGTACTGTTAGGATGTTAGAAGGAGATTATGATAATTTCTGGGTAATTAGCAGCTATAACGTGTAGGGAGGTAGGCAAAAGGAGATGAATGGCTTGATACTGCAGATTAGCTATCAGGCAGGCTACAGCTAATTCAAGACAGTGAAAACACAGAAAAATACGTTCCTCAGATGTTTCATGAATGTACAAAGAAGAATACTATAATTATTACTTGATGGTGAAGATAAAGGTGTTTCTTTTTTCCTTCTCTCTATTTTTTTTTTTTATATGCGAGGCCTGTTGATTTTAACCCATCAAGGGAGAGGGTTGTTTGTGAAAATATGTACATGTCTCTGGCAATGACCCTTGTAGTTTCAACTATTGGTCCGTCTGTCGTAGCATTATATCTTTATTACAATCGGAAGTGAATTTAATTTTCCTTCCACTTTCGGTACGTGTTAAACGTGTCAACAAACATCCGAATCCCATGGTCCTAAACACAAATAGCAAAAACTTCTTTTTCCCATCTCGCAGACCATCCCTTAGGAGTTTGAAACTTCATGATATAATCAAGGCGATCATTGTAAACAATGCTTTAATCGTGTAGCAGTCTATTTTATTCATTTTGGGTTTATTATCATAACACAAGTTTGTTTAGCTCTCCTTATCATTAGTCATAAACTTTGCATCACTTATATACTTATTTATTTTGGTGCCAATACAGAATAGCTATCATATTGATTTAAGGTTCCAAAAATTTAGAAAAAAAAGATGGTGGACACTATAATATATCAATCGGAATAGTTAGGTCACTTTAGGCATTCTTTACTAGAACCACCGTGCTAGTTTTCTAAATCCAGAATACGTTATTGAGTCCTTTATTTTCTTATTAATAGACACTATAATAAAACAACCTCTATGTTGGTGACACACCGTTTGGGAATATATAATTTCCCTTTTGCGCTACCCGATATTTAAAGAGATATCATATATATTAGATGGATTTTATGAAGTGGTGTAGTTTACATGAACATGAGCATGAATGTTAGTGTTCTACTTTGTGAGTTAATGCCCTAGAGAATTCAAAGAAAGTAAATCTCCCCATTGGCAGTATACTCGCCGACGTATTCGAAATATTTGAAATTATTTTCTTACCTAATCCAGAATGAAAGTAAAACTATGTGACTAATATATAAACAAAAAATTGAATAAGAGAAAATTGTATATCTGAATTCATTTTTAGGGCCGCTTGTCTTCCATAAGATTTTATTAGCAGATTTCCCTTAAGGTAAATCAGCTATTGAGGTCGTACTCATGACGCAAGTGCATGATCCTACCCAGGAGATGACGAAAATGAGGTCTGTTCAAAATTATATATATATATATATATATATATATATATATATATATATATATATATTTGTCTGTTAACGCTCTAGCGTTCGCAATGTTTATTTGATCGTTACCAAACTCGGAATTTAATCGTTTTATGTAAAAAGGAAGATCAAGTTCGTTAATGGCTGAAATCGGACCAGTGGAAGGGGGGGTTTAGAGAGGGGATTTTTGAAAATTCAAAATATCTTCGTTATTATGCGTCAGATCGAAAAATTATATAGAATAAATCTTATTGAAAACTAAATTTACTATAGATATTGTTCTATACATTTATTCTGTATCTTGGATATTAACCGAGATATTTGCATTTGTATTCTCCGTGTGGTCGGCAGGAATCGGCTGTTCGGACTTTCCGCCGAGAGCTCTGGCGGCCGCCAGAGCCGTGACTATTCATCCCTCGTGAATAGGTTTAGAGATTCCTTACTACTACTGTTATTATTAGGCAGATTTCTCTATTGAAAACTTCACGTGGGAAATCTGCTTAGTTTTCGCAGCACCATCATGACGGACTTTTTCTTGACTCGAAAATGTTTATTAGATCTATAGAATACTCTATATTTAACAGCTTTATCCAACACTGAAGATCGTATTCGTTCAAGGCTGAAATCGTAAATGGGGGGGGGGGGGTTCAGAGGGAAGGGAATTCGAAAATTCCCAATTTTCAAACCTCGCGTGACGAGTACAACCTTAATTGCTGATTTCCCCTAAGGGAATACCAGCTTAATGATTTCGACTGGACCTTCTTTTTACATGAGTTCTTAGGATGGCTTACTAGTAGTAGTTTCATCTTAGACAGTTACTGTAATGCTCATTTTTTTTAAATATTAATTCAACGCTAGCAATTGAATAGTAGAAATAGTATAGTATTATTATAATATTATTATAGTACTGAGAAATCAACTCTGTGAGGGAATAAGTGAAGTGAGGGTGTTGAAATTAACTTGGTCATACAATATACCCTTCGTTATAAGGGGGCTCGTTGTACTGCGGACCAGGAAAATCTTGGTCCGAATCTCCGATTAATCTACAACACCTGAAGATTTTGTCCCTAAACTCTAGAAGAAATCAAAATTGGTGGACTAGTAACATTGGCAGCTGCATTTATGAAAATCAGACCCCCCCCCCCTTGTTATTATATAAGCAAAATATTTTGCTGCACTCTATTTAATAATGAATGAATGAGCGAATAAAGTAAATTTTATTTTCGTTTCCATATTTAACGATTCTTATAATATAAAGACGTTTACAGAAGCTTGGGTTAGCCCATCTTGAATGCCCCCAGCATGAGTGACAATTTTCTTCTTAATTGGAAATAAATGTAAATTCATTCTGTTGGATGTTAAATAAAATAATAAATAGTTAAGGTGACAAACCAAAAAACGAAAACAAATTTACAGATTGGCAAAATATTATAATCTATGGTTTAGCAACAAAGAGAGATCAAGTTCGTTAATGGCTGAAATCAGACCAAAGGTGGAGGGGGGGGGTTTAGAGGAGAGGATTTTCGAAAATTCGAAATATCTCCGGTAATATACGTCGGATCGAGAAATGGTATAGAACTAATCTTATTACACATTGAATGAACTATAAATATTGATCCATGCATATTTTCTTTATCATGAATATTAACATGAACATTTTTCAAAAAGTTAAGGTGACAAACCAAAAACCAAAACAAATTTACTGAATGGCAAAATATTATAATGCATAAGTTTAGCTTCAATGCTCTATTTGCATTGTTGTAAAGTAATGAATGATCCTTTCCATTTAATATTTTTCTGAGTAGGTTCTTGGTAAGTATGTTCTTCCCAATCGAATCTCTCCTGAATTCCCTGGGGATAGGGCAGACTGCAAGGAAGTGGAAAACATCTTCTGGCCCCTCGAGGTGGCACAGCGAACAAATAGTAGCGTCATCCAAGCTGCAAGGTTTCTTGTTCAGATTCAGTGTTTCAGTCCTGCTCCTCATCACCACACTAATCATACGAATACTATTATCATTAATATATGAAAGTATCTTTACTTCAAATTTAAATGTTTTATAGAAAGAATGAAATTCTGCCTTCGCTATTGTCGCGCGCAATGTATTTCCTTCTCTAACTCTGAGACTACATTATTAACACTATCCTTCAGTGAAAAAAATCAAACGAAATCGTGGATATTGATTTCTATCTTACCAATGGTTTGATCGATGTCACAGAACTACGCGAATTTCCAGGAGATAATTTTCTCAATTGTGTGTTTGGAGAGTTGATGACTTTAAGAACTTAGTTAAGATGGAGTCTGAAGGTGTATGTATACGTATAGTGTCATCCTTCCAGTTTCCAACAGAAGGGTGTGGTATTTGGTACGTAAAATAGCCGTACTTTATTTTATATTAATCCATTCGAAAGTACAAAAAAAAAAAACAACTATAGAGAATTAATTTGCAATAAGCTTGAATATATAAGATTTCTTGAACTGATTCAAAGTGACGGAGATTAGAGAAATTTAGAAAATGCATCACTGTAAGCTCTTATTTGAGCCATTATCGAACATGATCATAAAACGTTTAAATATCGAGTTCGGCAACAATCAAACAAAAATTACTATCAACCTATCTATCTATATTTCTATAAATATATATATACATATATATATATATATATATATATATATATATATATATATATATATGTAGATAGCTAGATAGTTTTAATTGGACTTCATTTTTGTCATTCCGAATGTAGGATCTAAAGACACTTGAAGGAAGACTTCGAAAATAATGTCTTGGGTACAAACTTAAAAGCTGATTTCTCTTACGGGAAGTTGGCTAAAAAATAGCGAGAGAGTGAGAGGGAGAGAGAGGAGAGAGAGAGAGAGAGAGAGAGAGAGAGAGAGAGAGAGAGAGAGAGAGAGAGAGAGAGAGAGAGAGAGAGAGAGAGAGAGAGAGAGAGAGAGAGAGAGAGAGAGAGAGAGAGAGAGAGAGAGAGAGAGAGAGAGAGAATAAAAATTCCATAAATGGTTCTAAATTTAAAGCTGCAAGAGAAGTGAGCGAGGGGAATCAGGTAGGGGCTGTTAACAATAATTATAGTATTTTATTGGGCTTATGCTAATGGTTGAGAGGAGGATGAGAGGGAGGGGCGGAAAGGGGGGAAGTGGACCAAAACCGGTCATTGGCCGATTGAGCATTCCACTCTCGGCCACCACAAATCCACCATCCCCCTTGCACTTGCTCCGTGTCTCAGCAACCGTCTATCCCTCACCTTCTCACCTCATAACTCCCTCACACGAGTGATGCCTAAACCTAACAGATTTCCCACGAGCTGGCTCTGACCCGCTCATGATACCAACACACCCTCTCTTTTCCTCTATGCCTTCCGCAATAAGGAACTTCAGTAAACAGGAATTGAAATGCCGACGTGATACGAGATGTTGATAGAATGTGACTCAATTACTCAAAGCTAAAATCGACTGAGAAAAATGTTGATATCAGTACGTTAATGTTTGAGGTACAGGAGCAATGCAAACAAAGTCCGTTACGCGGGGGCTTAAAATCTCAAAACGTAAAAGTTCAATGAGAACAATATTTGGTATTTAGGCTTCAAATAAAGTGCATCATAATATAACAAATTATTGTTTATATGAAATTAGCAGGAGTGGGGGTTTAAAAAAGTCCAAATAATAAAAAATTCAAATATCTTGGTTAAAAATCAAGATAGTGAAAAATTGTGCATAACAACAGTTATAGAGCATTAGATTTTCAACAAGATTAGTTCTATAGAATTTTTACATCCGACGTATAATAATGGAGATATTTTGAATGTTCGAAACCACCCTCCCCCTCTGTCCTATTTTAGCTATTAACGAACTTAACCTTTATTTTTGCATCAATCTTTTGAATATCAAGTTTGGTAACGATCAGACAAAAATTACGACCGCTGGAGCGTTAACAGACAAATATATATATATATATATATATATATATATATATATATATATATATATAAAAGTTATGAACGGACCTTATTTTCGCCATCTCCTAGGTAAGATCGATGGACATTTGTGGAAATGCTTCGAAAAACAGGATTTTTTTTTTCGGCCTAATGCCATATTATCAATATGTTATTATGCTATTTACACACTTATTTGATGTCTGAATACCAAATATTGTTCTCATGGGGCTATTACGTTTTGAAATAAATGCAAATGCGTAACGCACGTGGGAAAACTGCTTAGTTAACTCGGGCTCTGCGTGACGGACTTTTTAGTTTTCAGTTGTCCCCGCTTTTACTCATGTGATTTTGAATTAAAGCAACTGTATCAATAAATATCTCTTGCTCAAACTAATTGCAAGTCCTGTTGAAATAGATTTATTGTTGTGAGAGAATGAGGGAATAGGACGTGTAAGGAAATCACCTGCGTGGCTTTTGAGCTGGTGGGAAATCTGCTTAATTTACGCTGAACCTGAGCAACGAAATGGTTTATTAGCAGATTTCCCTTAAGAGAAATCAGCTATTGAGGTAGTACTCATGACGGAATTTTCGAATTTTTTCTTCAAATGTCCATCGATCCTACCTAGATGACGAAAATGAGGTCCGTTCAAAACAGTATATATATATTTGTCTGTTACCGCTCTAGCGGTCGCAATTTTTGTTTGATCGTTACCAAACTCGATATTTAGTCGTTTTATGTAAAAAGAAAGATCATTAATTTGGACCATTGGGAGGAGGGGTTTAGAGGTGAGGATTTTCGAAAATTCGAAATATTTCCGTTACTATACGTCGGTTCGAAAAATTGTATAGAATCAATCTTATTGCAAATTAAATTTACTATAAATATTGTTATATACATTTATTCTCTATCTTGAATATTGGCCAAGATATTTGCATTTTATTAAATCTCGGTGGATAACGGATGAGAGTGAGTTTCCCGCCAAAAGCTAGGTTCGGCTCGTGTGAAATTTCTCTATTGTAACACTTCACGTGGGAAATCTCCTTAGTTTACGAAGCCCCTGCGTGGCGGACTTTCATTTTAAATTATAATACTATGCAATGAGTGGATACATTTTTATATTTGTGTTTTGTTTGCCCTTATGTGAAAGGATCGACCTCCAGATTCATTGATTTGTGCCTTGGGATTGTATAGGAGAAGGGCAGAGGAACGACAGGCTTAAGAGGAGACTAAAGACGTTAGCGGGCTGCCCTTGTGAAGGCCGGTCTCATGTGAACCGTTATTTGTAGTCAGGTCGCTTACATTCCCTTCTTATAAGCAGCGTTATCAATCTGCGCTGCTCCCGTAAGCATCTCCTATCGACGGGCTAGCCTAGGCTCCTTCTACCCACAGTATCACTCCATCTCCAATGATAGGCCTAGCAAATGGCCTGTCATCGCTTATTTAGTGCTTTCCCTCGGCACTACTTTTAATTATTCAGACCTTACACTTTCCCAATCGCTCCTGATATCTCTCTGACGAACATTTCGCATCGTTTGGCTGAAGCAATCGAATGTCAGTCTGTTTGAGGCCTTGTAAATTTAAATAGCTCATTGGAGGTAGCACATAGTGTAGCGAAACCCACCAAATGACAAATAAATCTAACATTTTATAAATCACTAGCCCTGTCACCTTGGAACTGGTCTCATTCAAGTAGTCTTATTAAACTACACCCAATAAAGCCGCAATACAAATTATTGTAAGTTTTCGGAAGCTTTTAAAATTTTCATTTTATACTTATAATATGCACAATCAGAGGTAAAAAAAGTAAATCGTATTATATAAAATAAATAAAATACACACAAACGACGCGTATCCCAACAAAATGCTGCTCACTAGGAGCATATTACCTGTTCTGTAGCTATCATGTTATGCGAGCTATGAGTAAACATGGTCTAACGTGGCGATAAAATTCATTGAACTGTAACTTTAATGTCTACATTTTATGGTAAAAATATACGAAGACCTAAAGCTTTCCTTCCGTACTCAAATTAAACTAAGAAAAATAAGTTGTTTAAAAATATTATCGTTACCTAAATTGCATCAAGGTTATAGTACATTTTGGAAAAATTACTGTAACTTTTTATTTATTTATTTTGGAGCGTTTGCAGCGAGGCAATATTGCTCATAAAAAAACAATGTATATAAACAAAATACAAAAATAAAAACAGTAACAAGAAAAAATTAAACGATACAAACTAAGAACGCAAACAAATAACAAAACTCAACTAAATAACAGAACGCAATCAAATAACAAAACTCAACTAAATAACAGAACGCAATCAAATAACAAAACTCAACTAAATAACAGAACGCAATCAAATAACAAAACTCAACTAAATAACAGAACGCAATCAAATAACAAAACTCAACTAAATAACAGAACGCAATCAAATAACAAATCTCAACTAAATAACAGAACGCAACCTATAAATAACTGTTACTTTTAGAACCTGCATATGTACATGAAACTTCCTGGACAAGATTGATTTTGCAGCATTACAATAAATGCTACATATTATTGGTTTTTTTTGTTTTGTTTTTTAGTAAAAACTCAGTAATTTTGGAGAAAAACTCAGTTTTGAAATCAGGACTATTAATAAATTGAAAAACATGTTATGAGCATATACCACAACTAATTAAATATGCCAAAATGCTAGCTGAAATGTGATTGAATTGCGATTGTTCACTATCCAGCAGGTAAGAGGTACTGAAAGAGGTCGGACATCTGTCTGTTTAGAACATTATCTTGAAACAAGTAAGTAGCTACATGAAGAAAGAACTAGCAGCGATCTTTGGCCACAACAATAAGGCAGGAAATTAATTAAACTAACTTCATAACCGTTCCACTAAAATCTTGAAACAGTTCTGCGCCCTTCGAGAGCTGCTCAGCCAACGATTGAAGGGCAAGGGCGGTGGTATTGTGAATAATACCCTAACCCACTGTCCTAAAGGAACAAGGTTCTAACAGGCAATCCATATTTTAGTTTAATGGCTTAGCTTAGTGTAGTGCACATCATCTTGAGACAATTGAGAAGCTAATTGAATAAAGAAGTAGCAGCGATTTTTGGTAAGAAGAAAGGAAGCAAACTAATCAAACTTATTCCTAAGCCGGTCCAGTAAACTCTTGCACCAGGTTTGCGTCCTACAAGAGCCCCTGAGACAAATATTGAAGGGAAGGACAACGTAATTGTGAATAACCCACAACATTCTTATACTAGAGGTTCTTATGCACTATACTCGGTATCTAAACTTTTGAAAGGAGTCTATATGAATAAACATGGCCTTTTTATCACTCCATAAGCATATCTCAGGTCATAGTTCCTCAATCACCCAGCATACAAGGAAAATTCGGAATGAGTAAGCAGAGTATGCCGAATTTATAGATATCTATATAGATAGTGCGGGGGGGGGCGTGTAATGAAGATCAAAAAACATAAACGCAATTATTGATATAAATACGTCAACGAATAATTGTAATATTTTGTCATTGAACAAATAGATTTTAGTCATTTTTATGATCAGTAGGAAAAGGCGAATTATCGAGATAGAAGGGTAACAGAAAAATTTTACGTTTTCGTCTCCCCTTCCCTAAATTCTTTGTGTTTTCTAGAAGATCTACGACTTTTGAAATACGTTTATTGTCCTTCCATTTTTCTTTCATATGTTATTGCGTTAACGGGCACTCATGTGAGTATTAGCTGAATGTTTTTTTTTCCCTACTCAATGAAATCGGGGAATGAACACATTTGGAATTTTTTTATGTATACCAATTTGTGGTTTAGTAATTAAATACAGGAGACATTTAAACTATGAACTTTTCAACATCTGTTTAGTTATACGTCTGTTTCAATCCCACTAACAATTCAGTGCTTGCATCGTTCATTCTATCAGCAGAACGTATACTAGCCACATTGTATAATAGAAATACATGTATTAGAATTCTGCGGCCCTCAACGACTAAGCTTATGGACGTATAAATACCCGCTGGATAAGCATGAATTTGTATTCATCCCGTTCATTTACCCAGAGCCTCATACTTAATTTTCTTCTTTCCATCTTGAGGGAGCGGATGTTCTTTCATATTAATGACTAGTATCTCGTGGGTCGAAGTCGATGGAAGCCCGATTCATGGAGCAAATAATCATAGTGAAGTTAATAGGAGGTGGTTTCATATGTGATTCTCTTCTCGGGCCTGGCTAAATCAGATTGTTGGGGCCGATAGTAAGAGTGGATTGTAGTAACCCACCTTCTACCTTGAGGCTCCCCTATTATTTCCTCTTGTCCCAGCTGCCCGCAGTGCCCCCTGCTGTTAGATACTCCAACAACAAGAAAATAGGTTGTCAGTATAAAATTCATATTTATTTCGTTTCAAAAGTGCGGCCTGTGTTAGCCTCTTTCCTTCATCGCCTTTATTAAAAACAGCCTCATACACAACATGAGCGTCGAACAACTCGAATAAAAACTGTTCACGAATTAAGTATCTTCATGTTTTGTAAACCTTTCTTACAATATGCTTATATGTTACCTGAACATTCTAACGCTTTCAATTGTATTTTATGCTGTTGCAATAGAGTTGTCTTTATGCGATTATAAAATTTAGTTATTTGTTAACTTTCTATGAGGTTCTAATCCCGACATTTTTTTGACCTGACTCATACTCGAGTTTTTGTTGATATCATTTTTGAAGATGTATTTAGTGATTCCGTGGAAGCAATAATTTTAAATTTTATGAGACTCAATGTATTTATCTCACTAACAAGTAAATCAATACATGGTAGATTCATCTATAATAGATGGGGAAATAAAGAATCAAACCTCTTCATTTTTGGTAATAATGTACATAACAAACGTTTATACTATTTAATTTAGAGAAATTGTAATTGCATACATTTTTGTTGCATGAAAATGCATAAACATGATATCCTTAAACAAATATAGTTTGAGTAAATATTTTTACGACAAACGATTAAACTAAATTGAATGTAACTCGGTTTTCTAAGTTTCCGAGCCAAGATTGGTTTAGTTTTTCTTCTGTGCTAATAATATAAACTCAATATTCCTACGTAGCTGTTGTTATTGGTGGTGGCGGAGTAAGAACAAAACATTGCAAGGTCATAATTGCCCAAATGAGTATAAAAATTAAGCTATCGTCATGCACTATGACACCCGCAGGCTTTACTGGACATGACTATTGAATATAGATGTTATTATTGGTGGACCTAAGCAGACTTTGGCCGGTAAAGAAATTGTCATTTTTTACATGGCACATACAAATGATGAATAATATTGATGATTATGATTTATATTGTTAACTATATAGGAAGGACTCTTAAAAAAACAAAATTTATGGGAACAGTGTAAATGTGAAAATACTAAAATAGCGTATTCTTTCAATGGAAAACTTCCGTATACTTATATTTGTATGAATTGAGGAATTATCAATCAAGAAACAGCCATGACGTTAAAAGAATATGGGCTGACAAAAGAAGAATTGAAAGACTTGCCAACAGTAGTCCTGTAGTCTTCGATTAAGATTGTGAACAATCACCTATATAAAAAATGAAGATATCATAAAACATAATTTTCAGCTGAGATGCCTCCTAAATCTGGGTCATATAAGTTATCAAATTTGCATATAGTATAATAAGTAATTAAATTGTTAAACTATTACTAATAAAAGTTAATTCTGTTAATGACAACTGTTAATTATTTATGATTAACAATTAGAAGGAAAAAATTCAGGAAATTAAATAAAATTAAAATTGTAAGAATTGTAAAAATACAAATTAAACCTAGTAAAAGAACCAAAAGAAACCAAGTAAAATATTAAAACACAAAAACTACGAAACCCTACAATTTCATAAATGTGAATTTTGTGCATAGAGGATTTTGGGCATTGATTATGATAAATAAATTAAATATTTTGCTCCAGAAATCATCCTATCATATATTCTCCTGAAATAATATTTAAAAACCAATCGACTGAAATATTTTTCAAAAATATTCTCATATTTTTTCTGTGGATCTTTTTAAATGAAACGGGTACAATAAGATCATGGGTGGTTAACCCTATTTCTTAAACTACATTTAAGAATCTAAGCACGTAAAATGGTGGTATAAATGAAATGCATTGATTAAACGAAATAAGCCGAAGAACGCGATGGAATTTTGGATGGAAGTAGGCTAAGTGCAATATATTTTAGTGGCCCCATTTACGAACCTAAAAGGGAGATCTTCAACCTCATGGGAACCGGAAGATTCCTTTCACTGCTCCATGCCCCACATTAAATGAATTAAGTTGGAGGAAATTCTTAATTTCCAGCTTAATGGTCCTAATTAATTTCACATTGACTTACCTTAAATGCTACGGTTGTAAATTTTTCAAGTTAGTCGTCTCCTACAAGGGACCTTATCGTCTCGGCTCTCATCCTCTCCGGATGAGAAGAGAAGAAATTCCTTCCATTCTAGAAGAGAAAAATTGTACTTACACGCCTAGGCACAGGACACACAAGACAAATCCATTCATATCTAATGAGCAGACAAGATGAACCTATATGTCGCCGCTACTGCAACAGAACGCTGACTGTAAAACACATACTGACTGACTGCACACAAGTAAAAACGTACCCATGGTCCACAAATGTATGCGAACTATTGGCCAACAGTAACCAATTTTTAATAAAATATTATCGCATAAACAAATATTAGATTATCATGTTTTGATGAATTGTTTACATTACAATATTTTAGAATTCTAAACATGAATTGTGTCCACAGTAGATATAAAAGGGGGTTGCTGGACCAACCATCAAAATCCCTAAAAAAGGGAAACGAACTAGCTAACATTTTTACAACACAAATATTTCTAAAAATCCATAAAAAATGAAAAAAAAAATAAACAGTTAAAGTTAGTTGAAAAAAGTTTTAAGTTAGATTGAAAAAAAGTTTAATTAACTTAAACTGCAACAGTTTAAACATCGTTAAAGTTAGCTAAAAAACGTTTTAAGTTAGACTGCAAAAAGTTAAACTTAATTAAACATTTTTGCAGTTTTACTTAAAACTTTTTTTAACTAACTTTAACTGTGTTTAATTTTTTTATTGATTTTTAGAAATATTTGTGTTGTAAAAATGTAAGCTAGTTCGTGTCCCTTTTTTAGGGATTTTGAGGATTGGTCCAGAAACCCCCTTTTATATCTACTGCCCACCTAGCTTGTGCTAATGGAAACACTGTGCTAAGAGAAATACATGAAAAAATAAATACATAAAGAAATGCTACCTCTTTCATCGTGACGAATAGATGTGCAGGAAAGTTCGGCAATATTGGGAATCCACGCACTAATTTATTTGAAAAACAAAAGTCATAAATAAGTAGAACACACATACAAATCTGTGTGAGTATTTCTACTAAAAATACCTTAATTTATACTAAATTAAAGGTATTCTTTAGAGTTATCTTGAATTTAGAAAAATGATTTACCGATTAAATTATCTTTGATTTTATACACTTCGTTACTTGGCATAAAAGTTGCAGTTAATTCACTATTCAGCTCACTGTGGTGTGAAAACAAATACATTTCAAGTTATTTAAATAACTCATAGAGCAATAAAGGCGCCCATATTCTACAACCGACTAGCATGTCCAACTTACATTTTGTATATTATTGACTCACATATCAGGATCTCATGAGGAGAAAAGGGAGTTGTTGACAATATCGCCTTGAAGTTATTGGTACAGTGATGATAATGGCCAGGAAAGCTGCGGGTACAGAACTCTCTCCCTTCTGCAAATTTCAAAGGCCAAGTAATATTATATGAATGCGTCTCGTTATCCATTTTCTTTTTAATGATACAGACTATAAGCCAACATATGGTGTTCTGTATTTTATAACATTCTTTCTTGATCTCAAAATGTTTCACGCTTTCAGTAGATCATCTTTTGGGGCGCATTATAAATTCTAAGTGTGTGAAAATCAAATTGGAAATTTACACTTTACCAACCTACTCCTGGATAAAAATAAATAGTGAAAACACGTTAATCTTAAGTTCAATTTTAAGAAGTAGATTTGATTTTCGCACTATCATAGGTATTTATTTGATCTTCGGTTTTTACTCGATATTCAACTGTTTCAGTCATGACCAAAGACCTGAGGCTGAAATCGAACCAGGAATAGGGAGTTGGGAGAGGGGATGGAGTTTGGCTTTCAAAAATTCGAATTATCTCTTTTATTTTTTTTATAATGTTTGGCGCATAAAGATCAACGATGTCAAATATCACCATATCACCCTTTCCCTGCGGTGAAGTTCCTGTACTCCTGTTCATTTTGTGTACGCTACCTTGGACTACATTTGCAAACCAGACTTACTTGGAAATCCCACACACTAATTAAAAGACAGGAACTAAACAGACGATTAGGGCAACTTTACGGACTGCTAAATAAAAGATCTCACTTGTCTACCGAAAACAAACTAACAATATACAAGCTACTACTAAAACCGATATGGACATACGGAATAGAAGTGTGGGGTACAGCAAAACCTTCGAACATCAGACGCATCCAGACCTTCCAATCCAAAGTCCTGCGCACCATAGTAGATGCTCCATATTATGTTACAAACCACACCCTCCATAAGGATCTTAATATCCAATTTGTAAAGGAACTAATTCCCTTAAGATTCAGAAAATGCCACAGCAGGCTATCCAATCATCCTATTCCAGAAGTCCTAGCCCTTTCCAGTACCACTCATCCTTATTCCCCCCCACGGCGCCTCAAGAGACAATGGCCCAGAGATCTCCTATAAGTGTAATGTGAAGTGATAGCAGTGATCTCTTTTATTATGAGCTGGATTGTAAGATATTATAGAATAAATCTTGTTAAACTAGTGATGGCTTAAATTGGTTGTTCTATGCATCATAACTACTAAGGGTATTATTCGTAATTCCTTGTTTTCAATCTTCGTTAAACCCCCTTTTCTATTCATCGTTTTTTTTACATGGAAATATAGAATACTTATTGAGATGAAACCTTTTAAAAAGTAGTTTAGTGCAATAAAAGCCCAACATGGTATATGTGAAACTATATATTATGACTTATGAGACATCGTTTTCGTAATGAACTGGCAGAGATAGAGGTGGGCACTTGAGGAAACATTTAAAAATCACGTTATGACTTCAACATATTGCCTAAAACCCTATTATTGTGCTACAATGATGCCAATGTTTAATTATCAGACCTTCCTAAATATATTGCATCTTAAATCAGACCTGCAGTAGTATAATATTTTTGAGCGATGAAATTCATTTTTTGCAGATTTTGTGTTGTCTATTTTTATATCATCACGAATTTTGTTGCCACTTTTAACATAACGGCTTCAGTAACAATTTACTTTCTAAAATTAATATGCAATTCTTTTATTATAGACTTTAGCTTGTATCCCAGTGAACCCGTCTCAAATTTCTTGCATTGGGTATTTTGAAGTAATTTTCAATCTTGAGTGGCGTCAGAAAACAATTCAGGGGGTTATATTACAGCTTGAGAAACATTACTATTCAGTCCAGGCCTCATTTTGTTTTACCTTAATTTTCTACGCTCTTGAGATTGAAACTGTTTGAAAATCAATAAACCTTTCCCGAGATTAAAGCCGGTAAGTTATAGACCATTCCTATTTCCAAGAGTCTTAAATGTTACCGTCCCAACATTAAATTAAATAAGACGATGGAAGCAGGGATGGCGCTTTGGTTATTTCAGGAAATGACAGACATTGTCAGAGAGAGAGATAAGTATAATGTATTTTAATGTACAACATTAAAGGAACTCAAGGGTCACAAGGATAATAATAATAATAGCATATAAGCATTGGCTTACCGTCACGCACCTGAGCTAATTTCCAATGCCTCATTGTGGAAGTAATAAAACCCAAAGCCATTACGGGTGGCTGAGAATTGCTTATCAACCACTAAACGCGTTAGGCGTCTTCCCTCTGATGGAGCCAAAATATAGCTTTTAGCAGATTTCCCTTAAGGCTATTGAGCTCGTACTCATGACGCGATTTTCGAAATATTTCTTCAATTTTCCATCGATCCCACCTAGGAGATGACGAAAATGAGGTCCGTTCAAAATTGTATATATATATATATATATATATATATATATATATATATATATATATATATGTCTGTTACCGCTGTAGCGGGCGCAATTATTGTTTTGTCATCACCAAACTCCATATATAAGCGTTTGATGCAAAACTAAAGATCCAGTTCGTTATTGGCTAAAATCGGACCAGAGAGGGGGGGGGTCGGAGAGGGTGAAAATTTTGAAAATTCGAAATATCTCCGTTACTATACGTCGGATCGAAAAATTATATAGAGCCAATCAAATTGCAAATTAAATGTGCTATAAATATCAATACGTACATTTATTCTTTATCTTGAATATTAACAGAGATATTTGCATTTTTCAGTTTTCAGCCCTCAGTAATTCTCCACTTCTACTTATTTCACATAAACAATACTCTGTTATGTAATAAACCACTTTATTTAAAGCTTAAATACCAAATATTGATTTCAACATTTATTATAGGAGATACTTGCAGATATATTCTGTTGATTCCCCTCCCCCTCTTAAGTTCTTGGACTACTAAAATTAGATTCATGGAGATAAAAATTATTCTGATTCATTATTAAGTACAGTACCAGATATAGTAAACCGTTTTCAATAAAGTTATAATATTATATTCAGATATATTTCAGTAACTGTTTTTCTTGTTAGTGAAGAATATTTCTATCTATATGTTTAGCTCTGACAGGCTGGCAGACCTGTCTGTTTACAATTCAGACTCTTTCCGTGGTGGGGTTATTAAAATTAACTGAGAGATTTCTCATTACTGTTTGTATTTATTCACTTAATATTCACGATGGTGTTAAGTGTCACCAGTATGTAAATTTATCTATTGCAAATATGACGACGGAAATCTGCTTAGTTTACGCAGTCCCTGCGTGATGGAGTGTTTGTAACACTTTGCAACAAGTATACTAATTTATATCTGATATACGCTCAAAATACAGTGAATATTATAAGAATATTAGCAAAAGTTTTTGATTTGTCTCAATGACTGGATTAGCGAGGAAAGACATTCTTATCTTATACTAGACTAGATATCAGATACCCGGGAATTCATTCGCTCGGGAATTCATTTGAGGCTGAATGGTGATGGTATATTTTTGGCAAGGCTTTACTTTGCACAATATTTTGACATTTACCCGTTCCAGTGTTTAGGGTTAGTACCCGTTGTTGGCGTTTGTTAATAATAAAATTATTTTTTTATGTAAGACTTCACTGTCCTGCATATTGTCATATTTCCCGTCTCCTGTGCATTATGCATAGATTTGAATTATTAAGGAGAAAATATTGACATACATTTGAATTAATTTTTTCAGGTCAGATACCTGGTAGTTCATATCGAAAAGAAGTGTTGAGCAAATTTCTCTAAATAACAAAATAAACAACTTCTGTTATGTGCATATTTGCCGAAAATGCAATAGGAAACGAAATATCACTATTATTAATTTCAGGCCTTCCTTATAACCCCCACTCCTGCCCGTCCCTAGAAATGTTAGTATAGTTTATTATAATGAAGGCGTTAGTACTAATTCACATACCGAGTTTGGTTTAATTCGGTTGAGTCTTTAGTGCCAAATAAAATTGTGGACTCCCGCTTTAGTTTATAGCGTATAACTCATTTATGCTTCCGTATACGGCAAAAGTGCATATTACAAAAGTTACTCTAAATAACAAAATAAACAACTTTTGTAATGTGCATATTTGCTGAAAAACCAATAGGAAACGAAATATCGCTATTTTTTATTTCAGGCCTTCCTTATAACCCCCACTCCTGTTCGTCTTAGAGAATAGAGAACTAATATAGCCTAAAGTCTAAGTTGGGCTAGTAGTAATATACATACCAAGTTTTATAAAATTCGGTTCAGCCGTTTATGCGTGAAAAGGTAACAAACAGACACCAAAGAAACAAAATGCAGTTATGGTGTCTATGACATGTGAAACGTGAAAATTTCGCGAAAAAAATCAATGTACCGACAGAGGTTACAATTTTATATATATATATATATATATATATATATATATATATATATATATATATATATATATAGATATCGTGAGCCTATGCGGACTCTGGTACAATATTGGCTTTGAGGAGTGCATACGAGCACTCTTTCTAGGCTAACTCTAGCTGATAGACTTTCCATAGACTAAGGAAAATTGTCATTAGAAAAATGGAATATAAGATTTTACCACAGTGCAACTACACAGGTTTAGTCCGTCACGCAGGGCCTGCGTTAACTAAGCAGATTTCCCACGTGCGCTACGTATTTGCATTTATCTCAAAACTTAAAAGTCCAATGAGAACAATATTTTGTATTTAAGGTTCAAATAAAGTGCTTCATAACATAATAATAGAATATTTTTATTATGTGATGAGCAGGAGTAGGGCTTTACTGGAGACCGAAAACTAAAACATGCAAATATCTCAGTTAATAATCAAGATAGTGAAACACATCAACATACATAACAAGATTTATAGAACATTACATTTGCAATAAGATTGGTTCCATTCAATTTTTCAACCTGAAGCATAATAACGGAGATATTAAGAATTTTCGAAATTCTCCTCCTCACCCCCTTGTCCGATTTCAGCCGTTAACGAACTTAATCTTTCTTTTTGTATAAAATAAAATATATAAAACGATTATATATCAAGTTTGGTAACGATAAAACAAAAATTATGACCGCTAGAACGGTAAACGACAAATATATATATATATATATATATATATATATATATATATATATATATATATACAGTTTTGAACGGACCTCATTTTCGCCATCTCCTGGGTAGGATTGACGGAAATTTGAAGAAAAATGTCGAAAATCGCGTCATGAGTACGACCTCAATTGCTGATTTCCCCTAAGGGAAATCTGCTAAAAATTCCTACTCCATTGCATGGGCAACGTTATATGTTTTCACATGGAATTGTTGTAAAGTGTAAACAAGTATTTGAATAGCTTATGATGCATCAGATGATGGGGGGTGACTACAGTTTGATGACAAAAATCTAAGTGAGAGCCTTACTTACACCTTATTGGTCTGTAGTTAACGAGGGCAGTTACTGAACGGTGTTCATAAGATGGCCCTCTTATCGCGTGCAAATCATAACTAAAACATCACGAGCTGAGTTGGAGGCCAAGCCGCAGGGCAGTACGGTTGCCCTACTCCTTCCAGCCAACAACTGAATGGGCCTTAGATAGCTGCTTATCTCTACATTTCCACCCCCCCCCCTCCTTTTGCTCCCTTCATTCCATAACTTCAGGTTCATTAGACCTAGCCTACATGTGTTACTGGATTAGTGCCACCAAATAATTAATTATATTTTTGCAGTTATAAGCTTTTTCCTCGTGAAAGGAAAGCAGGCTATTCATATTGTTTTAATAACGCGATTTTCAATGATTTTCTAAAATGTCCGCAGATCCTGAAGTCGGAAATTTGATGCATTCAAGTTTGAGTGTATTTTATTTTTCTCATTAAATTGTTGACCTTAGAGATCATAAGTCCCTCCCGATTAGGTTTCGTGATGGGAGTTTTCCGTAGTGAGTGATCAACTCGGCATATTTTAACCAAGATGGACATGAAATGAATTGTAACAGTGAAACTTTCATGTGTTAAATTTTATAGTTAAAACAATAAAATATGTTTAATAAGGTTAGAGGCTGTGACACATAACACTTGTGATTGCTGTTTTTTTTTTTAGCAGATTTCCCTTAAGGAAAATCAGGTATTGAGGTTGTACTCATGACGGAATTTTCGAAATTTTTCTTCAAATGCCCATCGATCCTACCTAGTAGATGACGAAAATGAGGTCCGTTCAAAACTGTATATATATATATATATATATATATATATATATATATATATATATATATCTTTGTCTGTTACCGCTCTAGCGGTTTCAATTTTTGTTTTATCTTTATAAAACTCGATATTTATTCGTTTTAGTTAAAAAGAAAGATCAAGTTCGTTAACGGCTGAAATCTGTGGGAGGGGGGGGGGGATAGAGGGGGATTATGTTCGTAAATTGGAAATATCTCCGTTACTATACGTCGGATCGAAAAATTATACAGAATCAATCTTATTGCAAATTAAATGTTCTATAAATATTGTTATATACATTTATTCTCTATCTTGAAAATTAACCGAGATATTTGCTTTTTTATTAAATCTGGGCCGATAATGGACGACTGTTTCCCTCCAAAAGCTAGTTAGTAGTAACTGTTCGGCTCTCGTATGGAGATTTCTCTATTGTATAACTTCACGTGGGAAATCTGCTTAGTTTACGCAGCCCCTGCGTGACGGACTTTTACTTCCTTCGTTTTTCCTCTTCCTTTACTTCGTAGAAAGGAGGGTTGTTATCTGTTTTAGTTATGAGAGTTCAATGTAATTATCTGTGTTGGCATTCCCAGAACTCATTTTGACTAGATTCGGCGTAGCACCAGTGCATTATCTCACATAACCCAAAAACGCCTAGCCCCAGAATGTAGAAATTTGATATTAAGTACTGTTATACTCTCTAGTTGCTCCTTTTAATCGAAATGAGCTAAATGGAAGAAGGAGCGGGTTAGAGTAGTACGATAAAAAAATTCAAAAGTTCTTCAGTCCTATTTGAGATTCAAAAATTTTGTATAGAACCATTTTTATTAATCATGAAATGATCAATAAATCATTTTCAATGAATTATTTTGATCCCATGTATAAGAACAGAGATATAGTATATTACTTCCAAAAGACATTTAATTTGATATTCATCAAAACACATTATTTAATTTAAAAGGTGTATAAGGCAGTCTTGTGGTGGCCACACCAGAATTGTTTAGTTTTTAATGTTTTGTCAACCTTGAGTGGACTTTTAATGTCAATTTTTAAACATGTTTTTTTAGTTACATTCAGTAATCTCTGTTAATTTTTACTCTTAGTATTATATAATAGAATGAGAATACTATTCCAAGCAGTAGTATCCTCAGTATAATAGTCCTAATAAGCTGAATAATCTTCGTTATATAACCAGAAGCGTCATTGCTGGAATAACATATGCAAACTCTTTCTGCAACAACTTGATGATCAAATTAAGATCACAGACTTTTTTTTTCTTTAATGACTCGTGTCAACGCTGCGTTACACAATAATGACTGCCCAACGGCTATATGCTGTAATTTTAACTAAGTGGCCCAACTTTCACTATAAATGTACACTACACTCGGAGGGATGACGTTATTTTCTTTACTACGTCAATTTAACAATTTAGAATGTGCATTTGTGTACCGACTGTTAATGGGTTAGTAATTCTGCTGGTTGATTCAGCATGAGTTTCTAACAATATTATGTTTTAGAAAGTTAATGACGGGTCTTGAAACTTTACTAGCAAATAGAATCTCACAAATACCTGCTGTAGCCCATTGTATGCTTATTTTACAGTCTATTGAAGTCTTGACAAGTAATAAAACCTAGAACATGCCTATTTTGGGACTATTATGAGTTTCAAAGCAAGAATCTGTGGGATCCTCAACACTCAAGGTGCCTTTCCTTAATGAAAACGTCTCCCTCATAAAATGATGGATTGCCAACTAATTATTATTTAAAATGTAAGGGAATGCCGTATTTCTGTTGCAATATATTTAAAATGAACCGAAAAAATTGCTAGATCAGTTCTTTAACGAAATCCGAACAATTATAGCATATTTAAGCCAGTAATAACTCATCTTTACATTAGTTAATTAACGAACTTGATTAGTTTTGCCTGAAAAGTTCAAAATTCATTTCGATAACGATACAACAAGAGCTGTGACCACTAGCAAGTTAAAGGACGAAGATATGTAGTTCTATATGATTTTAGCAGATTTCTTTCAAGAGAAAGCTATTGAAGTTGTGTTTATGACCGCGATTTACGATAAAGCTTTTCAAATATCCATCGATCCAACCTAGGAGATGACCAGAATATGTTCCATTAAATATATATATATATCTACAGGTAGGGGGTATGGAGAGGGGATAATATCTCCGTTATTATGAGTAGGGTGGAACAATTGTATAGAAGCAATCGTGCTTCAACATTATAATTGTATATACAGTGATCTATACATTTTTTCTCTATCTCGAATAATCAGTGGTACATTGGCATTTGTAATTTTCAGCCTTAAGAAAATCCCCCTCTACTACTCATCTCTTATTAACAGTAAGCTTGCAAACCATTAAATGCTTAATTCCTAGATTAAATATAAAATATTGTTTTTAACAGAGATACATGAAAATATATTATTTTTAACCAACAAATTAACATTTTACACCCACACATTTATTGGATCAATACCGTTCACGATATTTAACATTTCCTTTCATGACAAAAGATTTTCCTTAAATCAGTCCAGTATGATTGGCGATGGGGAGGGGGGCTGGTTTCAGCGTGGTTTGAACTTATGTTAGTATGCAATTTCGTATTCATAGACTGTTGCGCTGTCTAGTTGTGTGCCGCCCCCGTGATGATGAAAATCGACAAAGGTGGTGACGGACTTTATTGATGGAGTAAAAAATTCGTCACGCAAGGGCTGCGTTAACTAAGCAGATTTCCCACGTGAGCGTGGGAAAATGTTCAATGAGAACCATATTTGGTAACTGGGCTTCAAATAATGTCCTTCATAATATAGTACCTTACTGTCAATATGACATCAGTAGGATTGGGGGTTTACTGAAGAACGAAGACTAAAAAATGCAAATATCTCGGTTAATAAGCAAGATAAAGCAAAAAAGTACATTAAAACATTTATAGAGCATCACATTTGCAACAAGATTGGTTCTATATAATTTTAGATCCGACATATAGGAACGGAGATATTTCGAATTTTCAAAATTTCCCCCTCTAAATCCCCTCCCTCCCACTGGTTCGATTTCAGCCATTAACGAACTTGATCTTTATTTTTACATAAAACGATTAAATACCGACTTCGGCAACGATTAAAAAAAATTGTTTGTACCGCTAGAGCGTTAACAGACACACACACACACACACACACACATATATATATATATATATATATATATATATATATATATATATATATATATATATGTATAGTGTTGAACGGACCTCATTTTCGTCATCTCATGGGTAGTATCGTTGGACATTCACATGAGTACGACCTCAATAGCTGATGTCCCTTAGGGTAAATCTGCATAAACATTTTATATTTAATTTAATAGGAGTACTAGGTAGTCATGTGGTACCCTCGTCATATTTTTTAGGTGCTATTTATTGTGTAAGTTGGCAAGAAATCCAGGCTCCAAAACCGCCTAACTACATTATAAAAATAGAGTGGACATGAGGGAAAAAAAAATCATCATGACAGTTTTGAAAGATTGCTTAAGCGTTAGGTCTATAATAGCGCGAAGTAGGATAGGAGAGCAAGCACTTAGTCAGAAAGCAATTTAGAGGTAATTTCTAAGAGCCAGCGCATTTGCCCTTTTTCTCCTTAATTCATATTCTACTTTCTTAACATTCTTTACGTTTCAAACAGCTTTCACGTCAGGAAAAATGCTAATTTTCATTTTTTAATATAATTGTCTACCAATTACATATGCCGTAAGGGAATGCTGTCCTACAATTCACCACTCCTGAAATTAGGGTTATTCTACATGAAATGGTCATATTACTCTAGCATTTTTTACATTCAAAAATATTTTAAAAATTCTTTATATGTTTTTCATTAAAATAAAAATTCTTCACTCCAGGACATTACAATAAATCCCAAGTGACACGTACGAACGCCATACTATTAAAATTAAATAAATTGATAATAAAGTCAAGTGCAAAGAAAATATACACTGCCCCTAGAAAAAATAAAATAAATGATCAAACTTTACAGAGACGTATAAAAACGTTTCCATAGCGAATAAACTGGAAGGCTCTTCGGACTTTGGCGTGATGACACGGAAATCACATAAATAAATTTTATTTAAATTTGACGGAATTACATTTTTTCAGGACAATCTGAGATCAATGACATGAAAATTGAAATTCTTTACTGCCTGTCCACCCATTTTCTCAACCTCTTAAACGGCAGGTAGGAACTCATAGTAGTATCATATTTGTAATTCAACAACCCAAGGAATAACACGGGCTATACGATAATTAGAAGATTTCCCTTGAGAGAAATCAGCTATTGAGGTCGTATACATGACGTGATTTTTGAAACATTTCCTCAAATGTCCATCGATCCAACCCAGGAAATGGCGAAAATGAGGTCCGTTCAAAATTATATATATATATATATATATATATATATATATATCTGTTAACGATCTGGTGGTCGCAATTTTTATTTGATCGTTACCAAACTCGATATTTAATCGTTTTATGTAAAAAGAAAGATAGTGTTCGTTAATGGTTAAAATCGGACCAGTGGGAGGTATATAAAGGTTGGGATTTCCGAAAATTCGAAATATCTCTATTACTGTACGTCAGATCGAAAAATTGAATTTTTAGTCTATTAGGAAACTAAGCAGATTTCCCACGTAAAGTTATACAATAGAGAAATCTCCATACGAGTGCCGAACAGTTACGGAAACAGCCGAACTAGCTCTCGCCGGACACAAATAGAAGCGACCACAGCTCGTCCGTTACACTTAATAAAAATGCAAATATCTCGGTTAATATTCAAGATAGAGAATAAATATATATAACAATATTTATAGTAAATTTAATTTGCAATATGATTGGTTCTATACAAATTTTCGATCCGACGTTTAGTAACGGAGATATGTCGAATTTTCGAAATTCCCCCCTCTAAACCCCCCTCCCGCTGGTCCGATTTCAGCCGTTAACGAACTTGATCTTTCTTTTTACATAAAACGATTAAATACCGATTTTAGTGACGACTAGAGTGTTAACAGACAAATATATATATAGTTTTGAACGGACTTCATTTTCGTCATCTGCATAAACAACATCTAGGAGAGGCAGAATCTAATCGCCTTTTTA
Organism: Riptortus pedestris; assembly: GCA_019009955.1. Classification (NCBI taxonomy): domain Eukaryota; kingdom Metazoa; phylum Arthropoda; class Insecta; order Hemiptera; family Alydidae; genus Riptortus; species Riptortus pedestris. Next base: position 53,534,746 of record CM032233.1, on the reverse strand, counting down.
AATTTTATCAGATAACATCCCCATTTATGGGTAACTGTTAACTCAAATGTAGCACTCAGAAAAGTTTTATATATTTGTGAGTGAGTGTGTGTGTGTGTTTGTGTGTGCGTGTGGCGTCCAGAAAGTAATTATTGCCCACTATAAGTCTAACTTGAAAAACCTGAAGAAGGGAGAGCAGAAGCGAGTAAAAGAACGCTCATCGTTAATGTGTTGGTGAAGAAAGGTAGGAGCTTGTACAGTACTGAGAAAAAACAGGGCCCACTTTGGACCACTTTGGAAGAATCCGCTTCAGCCTCGCCGGCAGACTCGCTGATAGAATGGAGAGCCAATTAAGCGTCATGTTGCCTAATGGAGGCTTTTCTAGTTTTTCTTTAAGGGGGCTCTGAGTAATGAAGATGCATGTTGTATGCTAATCGAGGCTATGTAAATGGTCCAGCCGGATAATGGAACGACTCGGAGGTGGATAAATCAATAGAAAAAGGCAGTAGGTATCTGGGAAGAGGTGGACGGTGTCTGAAATTCTGCCTCAACTTTCTTCTAAATAATTGCCCCTTTATCTCTCACCTTCTTAGAAATGTCAGCTGAAGGAAGAAGACTCAAATAGTCAGTAGCGAAATAAAACGGTAAATTCCATACATTCAATATCGAAGCATCTTGTCCTAACAGTCGCAATCCTTTCAAGAATTTAGCAAAATGTATTCATTTTAGCTAATTTTCTTAAGGATGATTAGCCATTGATGACGCAAATGACTTCAGTTCGAATATATATATATATATATATATATATATATATATATATATATATATATATATATATATAAGCGTTTAATGTTAAAAAAAAAAAAAAAAAAAATCAAGTTCGCTACGGCTGTAATAGGACTGGAGGGGGAGGAATTACAGGAAAAGAAAATCGAATATGCCAAATTCTCCGTTACTATGAGTCGTATCAAAAAATTGTACAAAACCAATCTTGTTGGGAATGAGCGTTCGGTGCGAGGCGATATTGCTCATCAAAAAAACAATGTATATACCCGTAAACAAAATACAAAAATGAAAACAGTAACAAGAAACAATACAAACTAAGAACGCAAACAAAGAACAAAACGCAACTAAATAAAAGAACGCAACAACATAACAAAACGCAACTAAATAACAGAACGCAATCAAATAACAAAACGTAACTAAATAACACACACACACACACACACACACACACACACACACACACACACACACACACACAAACACACACACATACAGTAAAACAGTTTAGCTGGAGTTTAAAATATTTAATTTAAGAAGGATTAAAATGGATTTTAAAATGTAATACTTCTAAATTTGTGAGTATATGTTAATGTCATGTAAATGTTAGAGTATTATGGGAATGTTGGGAATTTAAATTTCTATAAATTGTTATTTTTTTCCACCTTCTCTTTATCTTGAATATTATCCGAAATTGTTTTTTTCTTTTTCAGCCTTCAGTAAACACTTACATTCATTGATCCCACTTATCAAAAATATATCATGAAACCTCATTTTTTCAAGCTTCAATACTAAATCTTTACTAAATGATATGCACGCAAATACAAAATAAATGTGATTTAATCATCAATTGAGATTTTTATACTTGCCTATAAAATGTTTATTTGATCTTTACCATAATCGATATTTAACTTTTTCAGTCAGCACTAAACAACATATTCGTTAATGGCTGAACTAAGACTAGCGATTTAGGGGGAGGAGGGAATTTGAAAACTCCAAAGATCTCGGTCGTTGTGAGCGAAGAATCGAAAAAAGGTTATTGAACCAATCTTATTAAACTATTGTTGCTCGAAATTTGTTGATATACATATTTTTTACGTAACTGAAGTATTAAGCCAGTTTTTCGTTCATCCTTGTTTTGCAGCCTTTAGATACCCCCCCCCCCTCTACTTATAAGCATTGGTTTTCTTTTTGTTTAGAAATAGAGAATACATAGTAAGATGAGATCAGTAGCCTGTCATACCAGCATTTGTGAAATCTGCTTAGTTTACGCAGTCCCAGCGTGACGGACCTTTACCATTATATTTACTTGGAGGTAATTGGCCAGAACCACCTCATATTATATTTAACAAATATAATAAAGAACTTATAAAGTTTATCAAAAGTGTAGATATGGATGTTGCAAAAATACGTTAGAATGTGAAGTTGATGTGAGTAATGGGAATATATTACCTTACATACAGTCGCAAATTAAACATCGTTTGAGTTTAGCTTTAATTGACATGTTTTTTTTTAATTTTATTTATTTATTTACTTTTTCATTTCATTTATTAATTTAATTGTTAATTATCTTACTTATTTTAATAATTTATTTTATTATTATTATTTCTTGTATATAATATTTGAGTAGATAGTTGAATAACGTTTATATATTGTGAAATAAAAATGTATTTAAACATAATCATACATGTAATATGTCATGTGGCAATAAATACCATTATACAGAGGCCAATACTTAGATTCTGCATAACAATGTAAAATTCAATACTTATTATACCTAGACGTCATAAAATACGTATTATACATTTTTTATTTTTAATCATAAATATAAGATTTGGACGTTGCCGGAATTTGTGTTTCAACTTGAAGTAATTAACACCCTTTCCCAAACCTTTTTTAGGTACCATCAGAAATCTTAACTGAAGGGGAACACTTAAATATTCAGTAGCAATTTTCGAGTTGACAATACAACCAAGGCGAAAGGCCCGTTCTTCGGTGCGACTTTGGCAATCCACTCAAAACAACTTCAAAGTTACGAAGAATATTATTTCGAAAGTATGAACTGCTATAAGGACGATCTCTGGGCATGTCTTAAATGCCGAGACAATTTTTTGAAAAATAGCTTTTGAAACAATGTTTTTCATGAGGAAATAAAGAACAAAAAGATGACATACTTATTTCCTTTATATTTTACATTTTATTGTAAAATTTTATTGATAAACTCATGAAAGAATACAAGGTATAATATACAGGAATTATAATCTTTTAATATGACATAGTGAAATAGTTATTTATTATATAAGTGACGAAAGCAGATCATTTTACAACTCGAGTGAAACGTTTACCCACACGAGCGAAGCGAATGTGGTAATTTCACGAGAGTTGTAAATTCTACTTTCGTCACGAGTGTAATATTAAATTTTTTCTGTAATCGTGTGATACATGATCAGATCTAACCAGAATATGAACAAAATTAGGATGTTGTGAAGATTATGGATTGTTGTTGGTAGGTTATAAGCATGGTTGTGAAAGGTTATAAGCATAGTTATAAAACAACTAGTGATGATTGTGAAGTAGTGCAGTTATAAACAAGTACAGGTTATAAACAAGGAAGGTAATTATTATTATATTTAAATTTTAAAATATATTGATTATTTCCACCAATAATTCATTCACATTTCAATTTATTTTGTTAAAATAAATTCTTACAATGTTAAGAAACATTTAAAAGCATTTAATTTCCAACTTCAAATTATTTTTTAATTTATACTTATTACTAATTAAGAAGGCTATTCACTTTCTTCACTCTATTGCAAAATGTTTCACTTTCTTCACTCATTTCAGTTTAGTAATGTTACCATTATTCAACGATTACTGAAAAAATAATTAGCAACCTTTAATGACAGTAGTTTAGTACTTTACTGATTTCTACATGCCCTTCCAACCAAATTTTACTATTCCTGTGAATTCTTCGTCACTGCGTGATCAACTTTTTCTTTGAGTGTGCTATTTTGTTTTCTATATTTTTTTTTGTATTAGAAATTTATTCTAGTCAATAATTTTACACTACCGTTAGGGGGCCATACTAGTTTCGATACAATATTTCAGCTCTAAAATTTGTCTTAGTTTACGTCGAAACATTCAAACCTATAAGCATGCCTAACATGTTATTCAACTATTTAATTGTGTATTATTTTATTTATGAGATCATAGTTGTTAGGATGGAAGTATTAAATTAAATTAAGGATTGGAGGAGGAGAATCGGATGAGGCTATTATTAGAAGAGCCGTAGATGGAGAAGGGCAATATATTTTAATGGGGGTATTAAGGGAACTAATTGAGACCTAGGATAATAGCATCTTGGCTCTGGATTACCCATCACAAACCTCAGCTTATTTCCGGATTGACAATGCTCAGGTTTGAAAAAAACAAAAACAATTTCTTTTAAGGCTAGATGTTGGGGTTCGAAGGAGACATTCATAGATACTTTTTTGCTATAACAATTATTTAAGGAAGTCCTATTCCTTCCTTCAAAAAGAAATGTATCTTCTTGACTTTCATTCTGTTGTGTTTTCCTTGATATTTCTAGGGAATGAAAACGGGGCCTATAAGAAGACAATTTATTAACAATATCTTGTGAGGGGCATTATAAGTTTCGAAAGTTATATAGCAATTTTATGATTCAGATAATTAACTCTGAATTCCTAAAACTGGAATCTTACAAACCTGACTAACGGGCAATGTTTTATATAATTTTAAACGGTGTTCACAAATTATATGTATACGTTCTCATTTGGTTAAACGGGTAAGGATAATGGAAAAAAAAATACTTTGATCATGTTTCTTTTTTGAATGAATGGAAAATATATTTAATTGAGGCAGAAGATGAAATACACTTTTGTAATGATTTAATTCAAAAACGTTATTGTATTGTAAATATATTTTCAGAGGAAACATAAGACTTATTGATTCTTTAAGAATGTTTACAATGAATTGTGTTTTTTTCAGGATATATTTTTTGCAATTAAATTACTAATTTTGATTTCATATTTTCACAATACATAGATTTGTAAGTTTATTACTTTCGAAAAAAAAATTCAAATTTTGTATTATCTACTGATGCTTCTTCTACAATTTGAATAACAAGCAAGCCATGTTTGTTTTAGACAAAGGACTGCATTGTTCGAATCAGAGTAGAGCAAAAATTATTTTTGATAACGTATAAACGAGGTCATTTCTTAATTTTTATCTACGAATTTCTGATATCCGTTCTTCGAAAATGGTAACAAATAATTTATGATATAAATTATCTTTTATATAGTGTGTAAATAATGTTTCATCCACAGGATAAAAATTTTATTTTAGGGATAATTTTTGTTTGTTGGAAAGAAGAACAGGATACACTATTAATCTCTGGTCAGCTTATTAAACAAATGAGGAAGCGTGATTTCATTAAATTCTGATCATTTTATGCCCGTTGTTTTATTTTATATATGCCATAAGTATTATTTATATACACGATATGTTTTGATTAATAAAAAAACACTAAGGAATAATATGTGACAGATTGCCAAATAAATAATTATAGGTAATTTATGATTATTTGGGATAACGGATAATTCATCATCGGTGGTTTTATCAGCTATGGAGAACGTATAAAAAATGATCTTTTCGTCGTCACACCTAACCATCTCTATCTCTGGAAAATGCTGGTTGGTAGAGGAACCAATTGATAAGGATCAATAAGAAGGCCTTGTTCTCTACTGATTTTAATAATATTATGCAGAGTGCACTTTCGAAGTCAGTGCTCAATTGTCAGAGCTGTCTGATTATAGCTGTTTATTCTGGACAATAACCGCTGACATATGAATTTAACGAAATGACTACTGAAAAAGATTTTCATTATACGTCAATAATGTAATATACACATATGAAACATATGTTGGTTTACAAATTTCAAAATTGGTTAAAAAGTGAGGACATTTCAGGAGTTCGAATAACTGAGTTGCGAATCTATCTGCCCGGTGGTTATTGCTCAGGCTACACTGCTATAATCTGACTATGCTATAAGGCACTGACTATGGAGCGCTGACTCCGAAAGTGCACTCTGCATAATATTATTAAAAACAGTAGAGGACAAGGCCTTAAAATTATACAGTGTAAGGTTAGTGGAAGTACGGGCATAAGGTGCAATGAGGATTTACAAGACAGTTATTGGTCTGTGTTTGTGTTTGAAGAGAGAAGAAATCGCGCTTATTCCTAGTGTATAAAATATCGATCATCAGAATGAGGAAAAAACGTCCGTCACGACGTGAACTAAGCAGATTTCCCACGTGAAGTATTACAATAGAGAAATCCGCATACGAGTAACAGTAGTAGTCACGAGTCTCTAAACCAATTTCACAAGAGCCGCACGGTTACGGAAACGGTCGAACTAGCATTCGGGGTATACTCACGAATAGAACCGACATAAGCCGATCTCATCTCTCCTGTTATCCGCACACACTTAATAAAATTGCAAATATCTCGGTTAATATTCAAGATATAGAATAAATGTATATAACAATATTTATAGTACATTTAATTTACAATAAGATTGGTTCTATACAAGATTTCACCCGACTTGTAGACGGAGATATTTCGAATTTTCGAACATCCCCACTCCTAAACCCCCTCCCACTTGTCCGATTTCAGCCATTAACGAACATGATCTTCATTTTTGCATTAAACGAGTAAATATCGAGTTTGGTAACGATCAAACAATTACGACCAATAGAGCGTTAACAGACAAATATATATATATATATATATATATATATATATATATATATATATATATATATGTCTGAGGGAAATCGGCTAAAAGATTTTTGATGAATATTTCAATACACCAATATTGGGTATTGAAGACACCCAACCTGAAAACGTCAGTCAGTCAAATTTTTTTCAAACAGTAGATAGGTGAGAATTGACAGAATAAGGACAACATTTTCCAAAATAGGTCTATAGACTTACAATAGTAGTATCAAAAGGTAAAATGACCTGATTTTATTTTAGAGCGTAGGTAAATGGTTAGAATTCCGAATTTTCTGTTGATGTTGCCTTAAAACTAGATAGTGAAGGGCTTAATCTTAAAGTTTATTGGCTCAGTAAAATATGGATTAGACAATGATATTGACCTCTGACGACTGCGGGTACAGTTAGACTGGAAATTTTGAAAGGTTTATCTTCTGTATATTAAAGTCATATACTTTATGAAATTCCCCTGAACCACTTATTGAAATAGTTAATGGCATGCTTCGGCTAGTTGTAACACTTGATTTTTTATTCTTGAAGTTTCTGCACAACTTTGCAGAAACGTTAGGAATGTACATTTGAAATAATTAGCCCTTGACACGACTTGAATTCTCCACTTAAGCAACAGGTCGATAGTTGGATCATTTTTATGAAATTATGAGATTAACGAGACTTTACCAGGATCTAGAAGTTGGGTTGCAGAGGATAACCAGTAGCTTGTTAAGCAGGAAATTTGCATGAGTAATAAATTCTAAGAAAACGTGTTTACAGGAAGTATAACTCAAAATGAATAATCGGTCTTTATCATACAACTCATTTATCAAAATAGATTTTTACATTCCAGTTCAAGAAAGAAGATCTTTAATGTAAATGAATATGTCGGCTATCTTCGGTCTGTTATAAAATAATTAATCTTCAATTACTTTCATTTATTTAGAGAAGCCGTCATTATTTTATTAAAGTAACTCTTGTAAGCTAGTGCTAATAGAAAATGATTATAACTATGGCAGCCACATCTTCAATTCTTCGAAAGTTTTCAACACTTTTTCTATGTTTGGAACATTTTTTATATAATAAAAACAGAAGAACGTTGAGATATGAATTTAACGAAGTGACTATTGAAATAGATATTCATTATAAGTCAATAATGGAATATAAACAAATGAAATATATGTTGGTCTACAAAATTCAAAATTGGATAAAAAGTGAGGAGTTTTCAGGAGTTCGAAAAATTGAATTGCAATTCTATCCGTCCCTATGTAAATGTATATATATAGCGCCTAGTGTGTTTGATACAACACAAATTATAATAGCAATGTAATTGATACATATAGATTAGAAATAGAGAAACCAAGACATTTACAATTTTTCTAGGTTTCCCTTAAGGTATTGTGGTTGTACTCATGATGCAATTTTCGACCATTTCTTCAAAGGTCCATCGATCCTACCTAGGAAATGACGATAATGAAGTCCGTTACAAATTACACACACACACACACACACACACACACACACACACACACATATATATATATATATATATATATATATATATATATATATATATATATAAACAACTCAAAGATGAATCCATATTTTTAAATTTTCTAATTTTCACTCCTCCGTAAAAGCCCACTACGACTAATGGGATCGTTACTACGAGTAACTGATCTCATATCTATCATTAATTCCGAGTCCCGTTTACATAGAGTTCCTATTACAGGAAAAATAAGGAATATATTGTGTCAGACCCTTAGCTCAATACTAAGTATCTCTTCAATTTTATGCACATCACTGACTGCTGAGGAAAGTGTTTGTACTAATTTAATCCTGTCTTCTTCTCACAGTAGAGAAGTATATGTGACAGGCTATTAGGGGTGAACTGATTACAAAAAGTGCAAGGTTCCTGAGCTTAGAGTGAGAAAGTTTTGTTGGTGATTGAAGTTTGGTGATGAAACGACTAAGCAGTATTGAGTTCTTCGTGAATATCATTGCATTCATTGATGTTTAAATTGAAAAAAATATATATATAGTTTTGGTAGGATCGATGGACGTTTGAGGAAATTTTTGAATATCGTGTCATGAGTACAACCTGAATAGCTGATTATGGATAGCTAATATTAGAATGAGTGAATATAATTAGAAACCAATATTCTTAGATGACCATTCCTCGGTACTCATTATAACTGGTGCTAGCTTGCAAATTGCATCTTTAATGTAACTCCAGTCTTGCCTCACGGACATAGCGTCAGTAAGAATTACGAGAAGTAGGTAATATTAAGCTATTAAGCTGCGATGATAAAAATTATTTTTAATTGAGTTGAGGATTACCATTTAGAAATACAACTCAGACATGCCATATAAACCTATTAGCTCTAACTAGTTGTCGGAGTCGAATCCTGAGAGACGTGGGATCTAACTAAGCACAGTGCGCATTTATAAGCGTGTCCGTTTGTTTCGTATTCATGATTGACGGCGTATCGTCGAGGCAAATGGGGAGAGTAATGCGGCTACTTATTCTAGTGACCATCTAATGAGGGATTTTATTACTTCCATTCGATTTGAATTCGTGTTTTTACCACGAGAGATCGTGACGAGAAAGAAATGGGAAAGGTGAAAAGACGTGTTTAATTGGCCGATTCAAACGGCATCCGCGACCAATCATGGACTCTTACTAGATAGAGGGTGTGTGTGTGTGTGTGTGTGTGTGTGTGTGTGTGTGAGAGAGAGAGAGAGAGAGAGAGAGAGAGAGAACATAATCTTCATCACACAACCTGTTTCCTGGATAGGTCAGCGCTGTCAGTCACATTAGAACCATTTTAATAACCCCCTCCTAAACTCCATCTTTGCTTTTTTACAGATGTAGTGCAATTATCAAGATGATCATTTTAGCAGATTTCCCCTAAGGGAAATCAGCTATTGAGGTCGTACTCATGACGCGATTTTTGAAACTTTTCTTCAAATGTCCATCGATCCTACCTAGTAGATGATGAGAATGAGGTCCGTTCAAAATCTTATATATATATATATATATATATATATATATATATATATATATATGTATTTGTCTGTTACCGCTCTCAAGAGCAGTCGCAATTTTTGTCATATCGTTACCAAACTTGATATATAATCGTTTTGTATAAAAAGATAATTTTATGAATAATTAAGTAATTCGTTTCATAAATGCTTATCTTTAAAGAGTATAACATATTGTTTATTATAGCTCTTATTTATAACAGAATTACCTATTTTTTGTAAGCGTATAAAATATTAAGGATGAAATTGTTTTAATTTCTCTTATATGTATTAATATAGTAGGATTCATTTTTCACTCTCAAACTCGGTATTTAATCGTTTTATGTAAAAAAAAAAAAAAATAAAAAAAAAGATCGAGTTCGTTAATGGCTGAAATCGGACCAGTTGGAGGGGGAGTTTAGAGGGGGAAATTCGAAAATTGGAAATATCTCCGTTACTATACGTCAGATGGAGAAATTGTATAGAACCAATCTTATTGAAAATGTAATGCTCAATAAATGTTGTTATGTACGTTTTTGCTCTATCTTGATTATTAACCGAGATATTTCCATTTTTTAGTTTACAGTCATCCGAAAACCCCCACTCCTACTCATGTCATATTGACAGTAAGGTGATATATTATGAAGCGCATTATTTGAAGTTTTGAGATAAATGCCAATACGTAACGCACGTGGATAATCTGCTTAGTTAACGCAGCCCATGCGCGAAGGACTTTTTGTTATACATTGACATTTCCTCAATTCGTAGATGCTATGATGTTCTTTTTTTGTCGTATATTCTATTATAAACTGACTCCTACTAACAGATATTGTTCTATGATAGTCAAACCACAATTTCAAAAGTGGACTTCTGTAAAAAATAGAACATGACACAAATTTAATTTAACTTCTACTTGATTTACTATCTCGTTTAGGTGAGATATAATTGTGAAGTAAATACAATTTACTTCTTTCTAATATGTATTGCTTATTTGGGAATTGGGTAGAGATGGATAATAGAACCGTTTGCCGTGGGAATAAAGTGGAGTTGGTTGGGCAGTGGCAGGTTTTACAAATGTGTAGCATTGAGGGTTGCTGGCCTGCCATTTAGAGGATGGATGTTGCTCCTGCGGGTTGATTGCTTTGATTAGTGGCTCCGATCAATTATCATCCCTTCTCCGGCCGACATCTCGTTCCTTCCTCGTTTGGCTCATTCCGAGAGCTTCCAGAATGTGCGCTCTTTTTAAATAGTTCTAGTCCTCAGGGCTACAGCAGCTAAGAGGTCGTTAGGGTTGCCGCTGCTTCAAAACGTCCGTCAAGGAATGTCGAAAGGAGAGATACTATTAAAATCCAAGTCGGGCTAAATGATGTCATTAAGAATAAAGTTCGACCGGCAAGGGTCACCTCACTGTTGTGACTGCCTGCATTCATAATATACATTAGCCTTCACATCGAATTCGGCCAATGACCGTACTTTTTACCCAAAACATATTTTCGGCGAACATGGTTACTCTATGACCGACTTAAACTTTCCTTTAGGTTTTTAAGTGACTATAAAATTATAAATTATGTTGTATACGAGAAAATATTTTTTCAGTTACCGGGACTGAAACCCAGGTATCCCTACTATCTAAGCTAGTGCATTTTCATTTGAGTCATGAGATTTGGCAGCGAAAACAATTGTGAACTACTTATTTCCTGACGGTGTATCCAGTACCTAGAATTTATAAAGTACTAGCTAAGCTACCGGGATCACATTTGAGGCTGAATGATAATGGTATTTTTGGGGGGCTTTACTTTGTAGAATATTTTTACATTTTCCTGTCTCAATGCTAAGGATTTACACCCGATTCTGGCGTCTGGGGTTATGTTAATAATACAAGTATTTGTTATGTAGTAAATTCTACAAAATACACAATTTTTTTATATTACCCGTTTCCTGTGCATGTATCTTTTTTCAAATATAACACAATCATAGATCATCACATTATTATAGTAAAAATACTGAGTTTAGTTTATTCGATTTAGTCTATCGGATCCTATAACTTTGTTGCCCCCTTCTGTAGTTTTTCGTGTATACCTCATTCAAAATTCGTTATACGGCAAAAGTTTATGATTATGTTATATGTAACAAATGTTACTTTAAATAACAACACAAACAACTTTTGCAATATTCTCGTTTGCCGAAAAATGAATATGTTACGAAGTATCGCGATTTTATATTTCAGACCTCCCTTATAACTCCCACTCCTGGTCGTACCTCGAAATTTTAATATAGCTTATAATCAGGGAGGTGTTAATACCAAATCACATACGGAGTTTCATTTAGTTTGGTTGAGTCTTTTGTGCCATATAAAATCGTTTTTTTTTATAGTTTTTAGCGTATAACTAATTTATACTTCGGTATGCGACAAAAGTGTTTATGACAAAAGTTACTCTAAATAACAAAATAAACAACTTTTGTTATGTGCATATTTGCCGAAAAACAAATAGGAAACAAAATATCGCTGTTTTTAATTTCAGGCCTTCCTTATAACCCCCTCCCCTCCAGTTCGACTCAGAGTATATTAATACTAGGTGTTGTTATTGTTTCTTGGAGCTTTGGTCATAAACTAAGATTTTTTTTTACCAACATTGACCAAAACTCCAAGAAACAATAACAACACCATATATACATTGAAAGGGCCCCATTTTCGTAGTTTCCTTGGTAGGATGGGAATTTGAAGAAATCGCGTCATAGGTACAACCTCAATAGCTGATTTCCCTTAAGCATGCTACCGTTAAGCAACTACTTCCATAAAAATGTGTACTACACTACTTGACTGATTATAACAACTCGTTTAGTAAGTACCACAGGATACATCTAGGCATTTTTGGGGAAAAAATACCCACAACGTTTAGTTCTGGGCAGAAAATACCATTTTTTATTTCCTTAAAGACCAAAATAAATGTTTAAATGGACCATTGAGGAAATTTGTTTACCAACAACGCTTTGTGTTTATTTAATTTTGTATAATAGCCGAATAGAAATGTCCACGACGTGTTGTTGGTATTAAGGTTTCCTTACGTCACATTACGGGTAAACACTTCGTTCATTACCTGAATTAGTAGGATCATACATAAGCCGTATTAGCCAACTGGATCAAATACTACAATCAAATGTTATTTATTTACGTCCACTTTATACACGGATTGCTAATTGGGGCGGATTATTTGCAGGTACCACTTTATTCTAGCCAGGCCAGAACCAAGAATGTTATTAAATGAATTCGTCTCTAAATAAATCCCTATTGCCCATCTAGGAATCGAACCCACAACGATGTTTTACCAAGTTCATTAACATCGACGCCTTAAGTCACTTGGTTAAGTTGAGTACACACATTAAAATTAAACTATTCCTTTAACACTTATATTTAGTTGTAATTACCCCACGTTCTGTTTGGGTATCGAAGGAAGGCTTCTTTTATTCCTGAGTTGTAATCACTCTTTGTTAAAGAAAGACATGTAAAAAAAAAAACACAATGCTAATGCAACGCTTTTAAATAACAACTTCATGTACTCTCTATACTTTTAACAATATTCATAAATAGCAAAAACAAATTTTCATAATGGATTCATTTTTTCACAAATTAAAAAAAGAATTACGTTTAAATAAATTCATAGTTTAGCTCAATTCATTAGTCACATAGAATGATTGAATTGTAGCAAGAACCACTTTCCATTAAGATAGAACTATACAGATTAGTTCATCCGTCATAAGGAGATACTCAGTTTTTGTTTTGATCTAAATGTCAAGTTCTGCAAATGTTTTGTTCCACTATTCAGTGAATTTTACTATTGTAATATGACGGCAGTATACATTGTTTGCCGCATTTTTTAAATACCGAATACGGCATTCAATCTTTAAATCTTTTTTCCTCTCGATTTGCTCTAGTTTGCTAATTTGATTAAGACGTGTGACCAATAATATAGGTAATTTTGATTTTGGTAATGCCATCTTTATTATTAAGTAAATATCATTAAGGCAGGCATTATTCATGCACAGTTATATTGCTTTAGCTGAATTAAAGACTTAAGAAATATTAATATCTCTATAACCATCAAATAAATGGAAATCTGCAACAGAAACTATCATGATTTTTCATAAATAATAAATTATAGATACTCTACACGAGTAGCAACATGCGAACTCCATCTTTTTAAGTAAATGTATTTGAAAGATATTCAGAAAATAAAATGAAGGCTTTAATTTGGAAGATCCTTCGGAATGTGGACCGCCTTGGCCTTGCAGGGGCATTTATTCTCGAAATGGCCCATTATTTAGGTGTCAGTAGCCGTTGGCAAAACTGGAACCGGCTGTTTGACCTGGAATACTTTCTATAGATCAAAGTCGGATTTAACAGGAAGCCCCTTGTTTCCGCAATTACAGCCAGCTTTCTTTTGTTTCATATTCATTACTGGATCTTTGCTTTTTAGTGTTGCCGGACCGGTTTCGCTACAGAGCTAAATTACAAATTACGGCTGTAACTGGACTCAGGGGAACATTTGGGAGTAGGAAAGCCATGCCCAAAACCAGTGCCATTCTCCTAACATCAGTCGCTTTAAATCCATTCATAATAAAGTATATCTTTAGCATTCCGAATAAAAAAAAAATCTTGTCAAATTTGTATAATACACTTAACATGGCTCTGGACATCAATTTAAAAGTTTACTACAAACAAGGGAAACATAACTCCCAAATCATTAGTAGGTATTAGCCATTTTTACAAGTCTGTTTTTGTGTGGAACAGATTGGGAAAATGTATATTTTACATTGCCCTAATCCTCTAGCAATATGTTATAATACTTTTTAGGGGTTTCTTCAATTTTATCGTGACCTAAAATCCTTCTGTACTCTTGTAAGTATTTATATACTACTTCTTCTGAAATGACTCCCAAGTTTGTTAAGCTGAATCGTTCCCATACGCAGCATTCGATTTTATTTAATAATTAACTTGTTTGGCTACATTCATAAACCGCGTAAGAAAAGTAAGATTTTTATTAGTAATTTTCTCACTAATTAAACACTTTTTTTTAGTTGTGTGAATAATTTATTCGTGTATATATAAATGAATTTGAACGGACCTCATTCATGTCGTTGGACATTCCTAAAAATGTTTCAAATCTGTAGCGTCGTGAGTCAAACCGCAATAGCTGAATTTCCTTAAGGAAGATCTTGCTAATAAAAACAACTGTCTCAGGGTTAGATTTCTTGATTCGCGATGTCATTAATTTGTCGAAACATCGATAGGAGAATCGACTACTACTATCCCTAGAACAGGCCATGTTGGACCCCTTATTAGCAAATGTCACTTAATCAGCTATTAAGGTCGTACTCAAATGTCCATCGATCCTACCCAGAAGATGAGGTATGTTCAAAATTATATATACATATATATATATATATATATATATATATATATATATATATATATTTGTCTGTTAACGCTCTAGTGGTCACAATTTTTGTTAGTTCTTTACCAAATTCGATATTTAATCGTCTTATGTAAAAAGAAAGATAATATTCGTTAATGGCTGAATTCGGACTAGTTGGAGGAGGGGAGGGGTTTTGGAGGGGGATTATCGAAAATTCGAAATATCTCTGTTACTATACTTCGGATCGAAAAGTTGTATAAAACCAATCTTTTTGTAAATTATATGTACTTTAAATATTGTTATATACATTCAATCTCTATCTTGAATATAAACAAGGTATTCAGCCTCCTGGAAACCCCCACTCCTGCTCATGTCATATTCATAATAAGCTGTTATATCATGAACCACTTCATTCAAAGGTTAAATACAAAATATTGTTTTCATTGAAATTCTACTTTGTGATATATATACTCTCTCTCTCTCTCTCTCTCTCTCTCTCTCTCTCTCTCTCTCTCTCTCTCTCTCTCTCTCTCTCTCTCTCTCTCTCTCACACACACACACACACACACACACACACACAAATATTCTCATAACCGTATTTATTTATTCACTTAATATTCACGGTGGTTTTAAGGGTTACCAGTACGTAGATTTACCTATTTTGAACCTTCACGTGGGAAATCTGCTTAGTTTACGCATCCCCAGCTTGACGGACTTTTTTTGACAAGGACTCTAATGGTCTGGATGGGTTGTCATTGATGAGCATATCTTGGGACGATTGACGTACGTACATATCTGACAAAGAGGAGGGCGGAGCGCTTGGTGTGGAGTCGTGCGTAATTTGTTCAGGTGTTTAATGATTCGAGTGGTGTCGGAAGGGGGGGGGTGGTGGAAGAGTAGGTATTCGCCCCTTAGCATTTACAGCTGATACGCTGTTTATCCTTTTATCCCTCCTATCGCCTGAATTCCATCCCTGCGTGACTTCACGGCCCATGAGTGGAGAGCCGGCCGATGGGGGATTAACTTGCAACGCGGCAGCTATCATTAACAAAATGGATCTTAGGCCACTCCTCGCTTCAAAGCTTCTCTATGCAAGCCTAGGGAAAAAAAGAGAATATAGTAGCCGAAAATGATTTTTTTTTCTTCTGGAACAGAGGAATTTGAATGATGATAGGGCATTCAGACTAATCGATCTGATGTTAAAATCTTCATGTATCGTATTCACATTTATGGCAAGAACTCCGTCACGCAGGGGCTGCGTAAACTAAGCAGATTTCCCATGTGATGTTTTACAATAGATAAATCTACATACCGGTAACACAACACCATATACACCACCGTGAGTATTTAGTGAGTAAATACAAACGCTAATGAGAAATCTTTCAGTACTCCCCCCCCCCTCCTACACCTGACTAAAGGAGGAAGTCCAAAATAAGAATCATGCGTGGAAGATGGACATGCGAAGAAAACTAAAAGAAAGAAAAACGTGAAAGCATAGAAAATAAAAACAAGTACCTCATGTACACACGCATATACACATATTTACCGGGCTGTGATGTAGGATACATCAAAGGATCAAAGGATTGTTGGGTGAGGATTGCCATTTACTGTAATTTATTTATTATCATTTTAAGGCGATTTTGTAGATAGGAATCCGGGTGCTGGTTGTCTAAGAAGTTCTGAAGATGATCTGCGCAGGGTCACAGTCGACACTGATAGCTAGGGTAAAACGAAAGATTGTCGGAGAGAAGGCTTAAACGAGAAAGGGTTTGTAGAGAGATAGATGTGTTAAAAAAAATAATATCTTTCGGTCAATTTTAGTAACCTCTCAACGGAAAGTGCCTGAATTATAAACAAAGAGGTCAGCCAAGCTCATTGAGCTGGACAGATAGAAAGAAATATTCTTCCCCGGAAAGGAAAACTATTACTGAAACATATCGGAATATATCACATTAGTTTGATTAAAAATATTTACTATATCTAGTATTGTAACTTATAATGAATCAGAATAATATGTAACTCAATCACTCAAATTTTAGTAATCCAAGAATTTTAGACAGGGGAGGGATCGACAGAACATATTTGCATGTATCTCGCATAATAAAGGTCTCTGAAATACAGTATTTGGTATTTAAGTTTCGAATAAAGTGGTTTGTTATGTGAGAGAGTATTGTTTATGTTACATAAGTAGGAGTGAAGGTCTTCTGGAGTCTAAAAAATGAAAAATACAAACATATCGGTTAATATTCAAGATACAGAATAATTGTACATAACAATATTTATAGTAGATGTAATTTCCCGTAATATTGGCTGCATATCATTTTTCGATCCGACGTATAGTAACGAAGATATTTCGAAACCCGCTCCCCCACGTGTCCGATTTCAGCCTAACTTGATGACTTTTTACATAAAACTGTAAAATATCGAGTTTGGTAACGATTAAGCAAAAATTGTGGCCGCTAGAGCGTTAAAAGTCATATATGTCTGTATATACAATCTTGTACGGACCTTATTTTCGTCATCTCCTGGGTAGGATCGATGGACATTTGAAGAAAATGTTCGAAAATCGCGTCATGAGTACGATCTAAGGGAAATCTGCTAAAAAGTATTTAAATCATGTGTTGTAATACTCACGTTTCGTTTTTAAATATTGGACAAATTCACTATTAATAAATAAAATGTTGGCATGATTTTTTATAACCCCCGAAAATTACCGAACCGATTTGTGGGCATGACAAATTCCGTGAATTATCTTTCATTTGAAGGGAGGCTTTCGTCACCAGTTAAATGCCATCCTTGAACACATGGCTACATATAAATCATAAGCTTTTATATAAAGCAGATGCTGGAACTTTATGGCTCTCTGGAGTCTCCTAAGTCTTGCTTCTTGCCTGCATCTTTACAGTCTTTTCACGGCACCCAGCTTTTATTGTATATACTGTGCAGTACCTTTCCCCGTTCAAGATTGAACAAGAAAAATTGCGACCGCTAGAGCGTTAACAGACAAGTATATATATATATATATATATATATATATATATATATATATATATATATATATATATATATGTCATCATTTATGTCATCTCCTGGGTAGGATCAATGGACATTTGAAGAAAAGTTTTGAAAACAGCGCCATGAGTACGACCTCAATAGCTCATTTCCTTTAAGGGAAATCTGTTAAAAGCTCTAGACTAGTCTAATATTTGGAGAATTGGATTTTCTCTTCTTCAGGACAGTGATGTTTATGTTATGTGTACTGTCCAAGACATGAACTACTTAAATACTACGTCACAGACCTTAAGTACTAAACATAAACCCCACACTGTTACACGGTAATTAAATAAAAATGTGCAATATATATATATATATATATATATATATATATATATATATATATATATATATAATTATGTTGATGTTTTCGACCAGGTTATATTTATATATGGTGTTGTTATTCTTTTTGGAGTTTTGGCCAATCTTGGTGAAAAAATCTTAGTTTATGCCGATATTTCAAGAATCTTTATTTTCTCTTCTTCAGGGCAAGACTAAAGATACTTAAAAACTATTACATATAACTATTACACTTAGGACTAAAACTATGTGATAGTTTTTAAGTATCTTTAGTCTTGCCCTGAAGAAAATAAAATAAAGTTTCTGAAATATCGGCATAAACTAAGATTTTTTCACCAACATTGACCAAAACACCCAAAAAAGAATAACAACACCATATAGTAGTTCATTATAAAGTAGTGTTCATCATTTTTAACGATATCAGATATCAGACATGTAATTGTAATATAATTTATTAAAGTAACAGAATGAAATGAAAAAGAAAATTGGTACAACATTAGAATAAATCGTAATATTTGGAATTATTACAAACAACGAAAGTTAAATTGCGACACCGAAATCAATGAGACACGTGAGCTTGAATTTGGGAAACTAATCCATCGATGCTTGGATTAATTCCACTGATACAAAGACGTAAAGAATTTTACAAATTTTCGTCAGTCAGCCTTGTACGATATTTTGATTTATTAGCTTTCATCATTGAAAAGAACTGTTTGAATTCATAAGTACTGCCAAACACACAAATCTCTCCTCATCTACCTTTTTGGAGTAAGTAGTGTTATATTTTTGTTTAATTGGGCTTTCAAATTCTCGCGGGCCGGATCAAATCTTCCTGCGGGCCGATTGTTGCCCACATATTGTGTAGGTCAATCAAATGAGTCGTCTAGGATGCCCCCCCCCCCCCCGAAAGACACATGAAAGCCTATTCTTTTTAAGTTACTGTTTTGACTTAATACTATAAGAGTATGAAGGATGCTGCTAACCACAGTAATTGGAACTCCAATCCTACTTGCCTTGTGTCACCCGTCATTTAACTCTATTCTACTCTGTTGCTATATTAGTCAGCCCTTGTCTAACATTTTGATAAAGAGGCATTTAATTCAAAAACGCCCTATTCTTCCCTTAATTTATTTTATGATGTTAACATGAATTACACACACACACACACACACACACACACACACACACACACACACACACACACACACACACACACACACACACATATATATATATATATATATATATATATATATATATATATATATATATATTAAAATATTTTGTAAATTATACCATTTCTATAGTAGACTCTTTTTTTTTTCATTCCAGGTGTCCTATTGGAGAGTGGAGGTAAGATGGCTAAAGACTGGACAAGAGAGGAAGGCGTAAGTAGTAGAAAGAGGGGTTGAGTCAGAGGGGTGGCTGGGCACCTGATGTCCTGGGGCATAGTTCTCCCCCTATTACAATGCTCCCATTGTCCACTATATCGGAGATAATCTTATCTCCACCTCGAGGGGAACCCTCTAGCTCGTACACGCCCTTCCTAGTCCGCCCATGGACAAATTAGCACTTCATCAAACTCTTACTAATATAACACATTTTTCTTTAAGCTTTCTGTTGATGTTGCGTTGTACGAAAAATGACTATATAGACGATGAAAATGAGGTCATTTCACAAAATATTGTTGCTATACGGTCCGTTATTGAGATAATTGTAGGGAAGAGAATATATAATATTCGGGGTGAATGAAGAAATGATGGTTTCCTGTTAGGTCTCAAATTAAAAAAAAGTCCGTCACACAGTGATTGCGTAAATTAAGCAGATTTCTCAGGTGCTGGTGTAGCTCTTGTGATCTCATATCACCACGTATTCTCTATTTATATGTAAAAAAGCGATGAGTAGAAGGGGTGGGGGTACTGATGGCAGAAAACAAGAAAGTACGGATAATTCGCTTGGTACTTGGAAAAAAAAATGGATAGAACAACAATTGAGCTTTAATAGTTTAACAATATTGGTTCTGTCATTTTATGATCTGACTCATAATAAAGGATATTATTCAAAACCCTTCCCTTCTAAACGCCCACAATTCCAGGTCCGATTTCTGCCAATAACAAATATGATCTTTAGTGTTGACAGAAACTGTTTAATATCGAGTATGGTATAAATCAAATAAACAAGAATGTAAAACCTTAATTGATGACATCATCGCTCAACGAATATATATATATATATATATATATATATATATATATATATATATATATATATATATATACTAGCTAAAGGTACCCGGCTTCGCCCGGGAATTCATTTGAGGCTGAATGAAGATTGTATTTTTTTGGCGAGGCTTTTCTTTGCACAACATTTTGACATTCCCCGTCCCAGTGTTTTATAGATTTATACCCGTCGTTATTGTGGTTTTGTTAATAATAAAATTATTTGTTCTGTAAGGTTTCACTGTCTTCAATATTTTTATATTTTCCGACTCCTATGCATGTAGTTTTTTTGTTATTTTTATAACGTAATGGACCATGTAATTCATAATCATAGAAAGTATTCTGTCATCCAAACCACGTGTGAATAAAATTTCTTTTCCCTTAATGCGGTACATGGCCCAACGGTGACGAAAAGTATTCGTGAAATTTTGAGAAAAAAATCAATGTACTGACAGAGGTTACAATTTTATATATATACCTGCCTGTCACAGCTATAGCGGTCGCAATTTTTGTTTGATCGATACCAAATTCGATATATTAGCATTCCACACCAAACAACAAAAGAAGTTCGCTAATGGCTGAAATCGGTCCATCGGGGGGGGGGGGAGGGGAGTTAGAGGGAGTTACTATACGTTGGATCGAAGCATAATGTAAATTAATCTTGCTGCAAATTAAATTTACTATAAATATTGTTATATCAATTTATTCTCTATCTTCAATATTAACTGATATATTTGGATATTTTAGTTGCCAGCCTTCAGTAAACCCCAACTCCTACTCGTGTGACATATACTATATTGTGTTATATAATGACAACTTTATTTTGAGCTTAAATTATATTAAACGGAGCTCATTTTCGTTATCTACTACGTAGGATCGATGGGCATTTGAGAAAATATTTCGAAAACCGCGTAATGAGTACAACGTTAATAAATGATTATCCTTAAGAGAAATCTGCAAATATGGGACACAGGAATTATTTAATGTTAAGCTAATTTGTGCGCAGGAGAGTTAAGAATTGGCAGGAACGATTTTTACTTTACATTAAAACACACACAAGCACATGAACTTACGTAAGTACGCACGAAGCACGTACACCTAATCTCGCAAACGCATGTGTGTGAGTTATGAATGAAAAGAAAACATACATATATGAGCATTAATAGTTTATATGCGAATAAATAAATAACTGTAATTACTTATAATAAAAATAGTGAATTATTGGAGAAAGTGATTAATGTAAAGATGAATTAGGATGAAGCAATGATAACTGACCATATTGTTCATCATAGCATACCGAATATTTTCATTATTAACAAGATCAATAAGACTACCTATTTTATTGGTATTGCAGCACCCAATCAGGAGAATATTCGAAAATCCTATGCCGAAAATTTTAGAAGATACCGAGAATTAACTATTCAGCTTAAAGATGTATGCAAAATTTGCCATAGTTACGGCTATTATCGTAAGTACAAATGGGCTCGGGAATTTTTAAATTCCCGTTAGCATGTATGCTACAATTACAAACTCGGTTTGACTTTAGACCAGTTCTCTAAGAATAAGCGGCTCCAAAATAAAAATAATAATACATATTTTAATTATATTAGATAACTATTAGTGTTACAATAAATATATATTTAGAAATGTGCATTACTTTTGTTCTAAGTGGTTGATTGTAGAGAGAATATATGGTTAACCTTTAATGAGCCAGCCTGACATTTTGTTTAGTATGATGACGTTGAATAGTCTCATATGTATACCTGCAATTTTAAAAGTCAGGTTTGTGTTTCATTATGAAAAAAATGCAGGTATACGTTCACAAAATAATAAAAGAGAAAAAATGGGTTATCAGCTTACTATTAAAGATTTTTTGTTATATATATTTTCTTTTTCACTGAAAACCGGTTCTGCTGATTCTCTTGCTCATGATCAAAGTGCAGAAAAGAATGATCAACCTATGAATCATAAAAACCGGTTTGTAATAAAAATATCTTAAGCTGGAAGACCTTTCCATGAAGCCTTTGAGTTTCCTAGAACCTGCAAGGGAAGAGGAATTGTGTTCTACTATGTATTCACCCAACTCAAATATTTATAAAATATTTATTCGAAATTTCAAGGACGTATTTAACAAAGATCATCGACACGTCTGTCTGGTCTATTAACCTCGGAGTGGTGAATCTCAATCGCATTTGTGATTGGTACAATGGAGTTGAGGGATCCTGCTTAGAAGGTATATTGCAAGGACTTTTGTATCAACCGGAGTAGTGACTAGATCTGAGATAGCACTGCTTATATTTGTTAGAGTGTTTAGTGGACAAGAGTAAGAAATACCATGCATTTCCTCCCTTGTTCACACCGTAGAATTTCTAAAAAGTAATTTTATAGTTAATGACAATGGGATTCCGTAGGAAACGTAATATAAAAAGAGTTTCCGAATCGTTTCAACAGCTATCATACTACTAATACTAAATTGATTTAGATGCTGATGTAGAATTAACTAATTAAGTGTATCAGTTTTCGCAGTCGATTTCGTTAAATACATTTGACTTCGTATTTGTGGGGAAAGGGAGGAAATGATAATGTGTTTGGAGAATTCTAAATTAACCTCATTCTATTCCATATCGTAATAATTCCCATTAAAACTCATTGAGTACTAATTAATAACATCAATATTTGGATATCTAAACTATAAAATGTTGAAGTTATATACCACCCAAGTCATCAATATTTAACCAATGTTCCTGTCCCCATCCGCTTGGCGTTAATTTTCTTAAGCTCTCACGACTAGCACTACGAGAAAATTGTTTAGAAATATTTACATTCAATAATTTTGATTAGTTTCATGAAAAAAACGTATAAACAATTTTTTTTAAATTAAAAATTGCTATTTTAGATTGTGTTAGACAATTAAGAAAAAAAACAGTTTCAGTTATAAAATCTCAGAAAAATTAAATACTTTTAATAAATGTTTAAACATGTTCCGAGTCCAGTGGTTCTGAATCTGAAGCGAGTCCTCGAATCGTACGAGTGGCCGCATGCCTTAGGCCTGTTGTTATTAATTTTTTTATCTGGTTGGTTAACGGCAAATACATGTGGCTATGAACGTATTGAAAACAATTACTCAGGAAATAAATAATCCCCGCAAAAAATTGCTAGGGATCTGGGTGTATCTATCAATAACCAACACATTTTACTAGTCCCTGAGATAATCTTTATAGAACCACATATGCTGCCTTGTATTGGTCGATCATATATAGGATGCTGTATCTGCCGACCATATATGATCCATATTTACTGACCATAATATATGATGTCTTATATGAGCAGACCACATATACTGCCTTGTATTGGTCGATCATATATAGGATGCTGTATCTGCCGACCATATATGAGCTCCATATTTACTGACCATAAATTCGATCCTATATATGGCAGACCATATATGGGGCTCTATATTTGCAGATCATATATGATGTCTTATATGTGCAGACCACATATACTGCCTTGTATTGGTCGATCATATATAGGATGCTGTATCTGCCGACCATATATGAGCTCCATATTTACTGACCATAACTTCGATCCTATATATGCAGACCATATATGCGTCTCTATATTTGCAGATCATATACGACATCCTATATATGCAGACCGTATATTCTGCCTTGTATTGGTCGATCATATATAGGATGCTGTATCTGCCGACCATATATGATCTCCATATTTACTGACCATAAATTCGATCCTATATATGCAGACCATATATGCGTCTCTATATTTGCAGATCATATATGATGTCCTATATGTGCAGACCACATATGCTGCCTTGTATTGGTCGATCATATATAGGATGCTGTATCTGCCGACCATATATGATCTCCATATTTACTGACCATAAATTCGATCCTATATATGCAGACCATATATGGGGCTCTATATTTGCAGATCATATATGATGTCCTATATGTGCAGACCACATATACTGCCTTGTATTGGTCGATCATATATAGGATGCTGTATCTTCCGACCATATATGATCTCCATATTTACTGACCATAAATTCCCTCCTATATATGCAGACCATATATGGGCCCCTATATTTGCAGACCATATATGACATCCTATATGTGCAGACCACATATACTGCCTTGTATTGGTCGATCATATATAGGATGCTGTATCTGCCGACCATATATGATCTCCATATTTACTGACCATAAATTCGATCCTATATATGCAGACCATATATGGGGCTCTATATTTGCAGATCATATATGATGTCCTATATGTGCAGACCACATATACTGCCTTGTATTGGTCGATCATATATAGGATGCTGTATCTGCCGACCATATATGATCTCCATATTTACTGACCATAAATTCGATCCTATATATGCAGACCATATATGGGCCCCTATATTTGCAGTTCAGATGTATATGCTGTCCTATATGTGTAGGCCACTTATGCTGTCTTGTATTTGTCGATCATATATGTATGATGCTATACTCGCCAACCATATATGAAGTTCCATATTTGCGGTTCTATATTTCCAGAACATACTTGCTAGATTTGCTGACCATATGTACAAATTTAATCGCTGGAAAAACACTTTACCTAGCCCATTAAAGCTCTTTTCAACGGTATCGCAATTTGTAAAATTTATATTTATTAGCTCATAAATAAAGGCTTGAGAAGTGGTTGCACCGGCTTTCGTTAGGTGCATTATAGACAGGGAAGATTAAATGGAGGCTGAAATATTGTACTTTCCTAGGCAGAGGTTATTCATCCCAAAACAGAGGCGCATCTACCTGAAAGCCTTTCTGTTTCATTTAGCTGGTTGGAACAGTAAATGCCATAATAAATCCTTGTGGCTTTTATAGCAGCGGCTTCTGTTCACTCCTCCCACTAAAGCCTTCCGCCTCCCTTCATTGTTCCACCAGCAGTTTGCTAGATCATAGGCAATCTCCTTTATACCTCCAAGGCAGTTTATCCTGCTGAGAATTTCCAAACAAATACTTTTTATAGACTAGCATTCTGAGAATACTCTAATTTACCTGGATGTTAAATAAAGTTCCTCACATAGGGGCTGCGCAAACAGCTGCGTTATTAGATTTCTAATGGGCAGGAATGACACGTTAGTGATCTCATCACATCATTTATTCTGTATTTATCTAGTAGTAAGATAAATATGTACACATGAATTGAAATACAAGCAGTACATGAGCTGATTAATGGGTCACTTACACAATGTGGGGGCTTACCGAAGTCTGAAAAAAAAAAAATTGCAGAACATTTAGCATTTTATATCAAAACATATTCCATCCGACATATTTCAACGCAATTACTTGAAATTTTAATTTTCGCCCTCTTAACCACCCACATTCCTAGTTACCTCTTAATTTATATTAAGACGTTGAGACAGTTGGTATTAATATTTTTAAAGGAGGAGTGAAATGTATCTATGTGAAGTGGGAAGAATATTCTCAATGGGGGTTCCAACAGTTGTCAAATACGCCTAAAACTCCCTCTAGAAATCTATTTTAGCAGATTTCCCTTAAAGAAAATCAGCTATTGAGGTAGTATTCATGGCGCGATTTTCGAAAATATTACTCAAGTGTCTATCGATCCTACAAAGTAGATAACGAAAACGAGATCCGTTCAAAATTATATATATATATATATATATATATATATATATGGTGATTACTGGAAAACGCATATTTTGACTTGCGTAGTACAAAAGGAATGTTGTTCGGCGACGGCCGGAAGTTGTTGTGCTGTGGAGGGGGGAGTGTGCAGTTTCAGTTGTAGCCGAGATGTGGAACCTTGAGCAGCGTACATTTGGCATGCGAGGGTTTTACGCAAATGGTGAAAAAGTCATATAGGCTCAGCGAGACTTTCATTACATTGTGCTATCCCATAGAAAAACCACGAACAATACAGGAACGCAATCCTAGAGATATGTTAGAAAAATCCGTAGCAAGTTTTAAAGAACGTCTTCAACACAGTATCCAAGCAGAAGGCGACCACCTCAGAGATGTAATTTGTATACGTTAAATTGTCATTTAGATAATAATATAAATAAACATAAAACAAATAAAAAGTCATTTTATTCTGAAATTGCATATTGTGTACACTGTTTTTCCATTCATAAATACATTTTTTGCTCTGCAATGCCCGAGTACTCGTTATTTGAAAAACATACGTTTCTCGCTAATCACCCTATATATATATATATATATATATATATATATATATATATATATATATATCAATCAGATACCGCCCAAGCGGTTGTAATTTTTGCCTAATCGTTACCAAACTTGACATATAAACGATTTTTGAAAAACCAAAGATTAAGCTAAAATTGGACCTAGGGGAGGGGGGTTAAAAAGGGCAAATTTAGAAAATTCAAAATATATTCGTTATTATACATCGAATTTAAAAATAGTAAAAAACGAATTTTATTGCAAATTTAATTGTATTCGATTCCGGAAGTATGTTACGTCAGCTGGCTACCGATTATTTTTGATAAGAATATATATATATATATATATTACTGTATATCCCGTCCCCGGGTCTTACCATCTGTATGGTGACATTGCGTTTTTTAGGGAGAAATCCATACTATATGAAGGGAACCTATTTACTCCTTCTTAACATTTCGCACTATCATATTTTCTTCGCCTTGAAGCACTTTTTAAAGAAAAAAAAATAGATTTAAAGAAGAAAACGCTACAGAGTCTTTACCTATTATGGCTACTACCGAAGAGCTGGAGTGTGGGGAAGAAATTAATTCGCAAATGGTTACTCTCGGTGGGGTCTCGCACAGTAGGGGATTAATAGGAAGCTGAAATGCCCTCTAAAGTCATTCCTAATAAACCATGCCACTTCATCATAAATACGGCTAAGACTCCACTTACTCCCCTATTAATTCATATCTGGCCAATTACTGTAATTTATGCTGTTCCATAAGGGAAAAGCGGGTAAATCATACAAGCAGCTCTGACAGCTTATAGCTCGCCGAAAAATCGTTTATGTCTAGAAGCACGTAAGTATATTGAGTACAACTGAAAATTATTTGATATGCTCAAGCCTTGAGGATATTGAGTATAATAGTAAATGGGTTCATTTGTAAGAGCCTACAGAATGTTCTGTATAACAGAAAATTCGATAATTAGTAGGAAACTAGAGTATATCGAGTATAAAAGAAAATTTGTTTATTAGTAAGAGCCTAGAGAATATTGAGTATAACAGAAAATTAGTTAATTAGAAGGAGTAAGGGCAATATTGAGTATAACAGAAAATTAGTTAATTATTAGGAGCCAAGAGTATATTAAGTATTACAGAAAATTAGTTTATTTGTTGGAGCGTAGAGAATATTCTGTATAACACAAAATTCTATAATTAGTAGGAAACTAGAGTATATCGAGTATAAAAGAAAATTTGTTTATTTGTAAGAGCCTAGAGAATATTAAGTATAACAGAAAATTAGTTAAATAGAAGCAGTAAGGGCAATATTGAGTATAACACAAAATTAGTTAATTATAAGGAGCCAAGAGTATGTTAAGTATTGCAGAAAAATAGTTAATTTGTTGGAGCGTAGAGAATATTCTGTATAACAGAAAATTCGATAATTAGTAGGGAACTAGAGTATGTATATTGAGTATAAAAGAAAATTTGTTAATTAACCGGAGCATAGAGAATATTGAGTATAACAGAACAATAGTTAATTAGAAGGAGTAAGGGGAGTATTGAGTATAACAGAAAATTAGTTAATTATAAGGAGCCAAGAGTATGTTAAGTATTGCAGAAAAATAGTTAATTTGTTGGAGCGTAGAGAATATTCTGTATAACAGAAAATTCGATAATTAGTAGGAAACTAGAGTATATCGAGTATAAAAAAAAATTTGTTTATTAGTAAGAGCCTAGAGTATATTGAGTATAACAGAACATTAGTTAAATAGAAGCAGTAAGGGCAATATTGAGTATAACACAAAATTAGTTAATTATAAGGAGCCAAGAGTATGTTAAGTATTGCAGAAAAATAGTTAATTTGTTGGAGCGTAGAGAATATTCTGTATAACAGAAAATTCGATAATTAGTAGGAAACTAAAGTATATCGAGTATAAAAGAAAATTTGTAAATTAGTAAGAGCCTAGAGTATATTGAGTATAACAGAAAATTAGTTAAATAGAAGGAGTAAGGAAAATATTGAGTGTAACAGGAAATTAGTTAATTACATTATTGGGAGCCAAGAGTATGTTGAGTATTACAGAAAATTTGTTGATTTGTTGGAGTGTAGAGAATATTCTATATAACAGAAAATTCGATAATTAGAAGGAACCTAGAATATATTGAGTTTGACAGAAAATTCGATAATTAGTAGGAACCTAGAGAATATTGAGTATAACAGTACATTAGTTAATTAGGAGAAAGGGAAATATTGAGTATAACAGGAAATTAGTTAATTACATTATTAGGAGCCTAGAGTATGTTGAGTATTACAAAAAATTAGTTGATTTGTTGGAGTGTAGAGAATATTCTGTATAACAGAAAATTTGATAATTAGAAGGAACCTAGAGTATATTGAGTATGACAGTAAAATCGATAATTAGTAGGAACCTAGAGAATATTAATTGTAACAGTACATTAGTTAATTAGGAGTAAGGGAAATATTGAGTATAACAGAAAATTAGTTAATTAGAAGGAGTAAGGGCAATATTGAGTATAACAGAAAATTAGTTAATTACATTATTAGGAGCCTAGAGTATGCTGAGTATTACAGAACATTTGTTGATTTGTTGGAGTGTAGAGAATATTCTGTATAACAGTAAATTCGATAATTAGAAGGAACCTAGAGTATATTGAGTATGACAGAAAATTCTATAATTAGTAGGAACCTAGAGTATATTGCGTATAACAGAAAATTGGTTAATTAACAGGAGCCTAGAGAGTATTGAGTATAACAGTACATTAGTTAATTAGAAGGAGTAAGGAAATTTTGAGTATAACAGGAAATTAGTTAATTACATTATTAGAAGCCTAGAGTATACTGAGTATTACAGAAAATTAGTTGATTTGTTGGAGTGTAGAGAATATTCTGTATAACAGTAAATTCGATAATTAGAAGGAACTTAGAGTATATTGAGTATGACAGAAAATTCTATAATTAGTAGGAACCTAGAGTATATTGCGTATAACAGAAAATTGGTTAATTAACAGGAGCCTAGAGAGTATTGAGTATAACAGTACATTAGTTAATTAGAAGGAGTAAGGAAATTTTGAGTATAACAGGAAATTAGTTAATTACATTATTAGAAGGAGTGTAGAGAATATTCTGTATAACAGAAAATTCGATAATTTGAAGGAACCTAGAGTATATTGAGTATGACAGAAAAAGTGTTAATTGCCAAGAGTATGTTCAGTATTACTGAAGGCTGAAAAAAAAAAACAGTTCGAATAACTCGCTGAGTTAAGAAAAAAAGTCCGTCACGAATGGACGTTGTAAACTAAGCAGATTTGCCATGAAGTTTTACAATAGAGAAATCTGCCTACTAATAACAGTAGTAGTAACGACTCTAAACCAATTTCACGAGAGCCGAACAGTATAGAAACGGCCGCACTAGTTTTCGGCGGAAAGTCCCGAATAGAACCGAATTCAGCCAATCTCATCTCTGTTATCCGCACACACTTAATAAAAATGCAAATATCTCGGTTAATATTCAAGATAGAGAATAAATATATATAACAATATTTATAGTAAATTCAATTTGCAATAAGATGGGTTCTATACAAATTTTCAATCCAACGCATAATAACGGAGATATTATGAATTTTCGAAACCCCCATCTAAACCCCTCCCCTCCCACTGGTCCAATTTCAGCCATTAACGAACTTGATCTTTTTTTTATATAAAACGATTAAATATCGAGTTTGGTAACGATCAAACAAAAATTTTGACCGCTAGATCGATGGACATTTCAAGAAATCTTTCGAAAATCGCATGAGTACGACCTCAATTGCTGATTTCCCTTAAGGGAAATCTGCTAAATTGGACAGCTCAACAATGGTAGAGCATCAATAGTTTAACAAGATTGGTCTTCTAACATTTTACGACCCTCTAAACTCTCACTACACCAGGTCCGACTTCAGCCAATAACAAATATGATCTTTAGTGTGGACTGAAACAGTTAAATATCGAGTATTATACAGATCATGTTAACTATTTCAAACAAAAAGGTAAAATCTTAATTGATCACGCAACGACTTTGCAATGAACTCACATTGTAAAGGTTTTATGAAAACAATATTGGGTATTTAAGGTTAGACTCAAGAAGGTCATGATATAACAGCTAATTTATAATATAACTTGAGTTGTAGTGGGGGTTTACACTAGGCTGAAAACTTAAGAAACCCAAATATCTCGATTAATATTCACAATGTTGATAATGCAGCTTGAACTTGGAGTATATTGTATAACGGAAAATTAGTTAATTAGGAGGAGCCAAGAGTATGCTTAGTATAACAGAAAATTAGTAGATTTGTTGGAGAACAGAGTATATCTAAGAGCCGAAATAATATTGAGTACTACAGGAAATTAGTTAGGAGCCAAGAGTATATTCAACTCGAACCGAAACAGTTGATTCGGTTCAAATTTGAAACCCGAAAATTTTCCCTATTACAATACGTACTTTATTTCGTACAAGACAGTAAAATAATTCACTGGAATTGGTTTAGAGATCACGGTTGTGATGTGAGGATAGGTAGGAGATATTGGGCTTTGGAGCGAACACTTTCTTCAGCCATCTCCATCGAAGCTAATTTGATAATGCCGCTTGACTTTGGCATCCAGCCGCCATTATCCACTGGCACATTATTTACTTTTAATAACAATCATTGATCTGTTCCGCCTATGATTGTCCTACTCACATTCTCAACATCTATCGAGACGAGAATGCCGTTTCCATGGAATGAGACCGAGGCGGAGGTGTCTGCTCCAGCACTTTTCTTTTTATGGCCGCTACGCAAAAATGTGAAAATACCTCTTTCATATTAGTAACGGAGTCTATATAATTAAATTGAATTAAATTAAATGATACATAATTCCTATGTTTCCTTTTTCTTTTTAACGAAGGGAGGTTTGGCGTGTTTAAGAATCCTCCGGAGCTATTTCAAAAACAAGAATGTTTCGTAGCTATAAACTTGTAATTACAGGAATTTATACCCAACAATAATTTACTAGCTTTAAAGACATTGTCTCAACATTTAACTGAAACAATATTTATGTTATATCATAGTATACCCAATTTCTCACTTCATTAGTTCAATCAATGACTCTTCATTACCATAGTTATATAAAACTAAAAAGTCCCTCCCACAGGATCTGAGTAAGATAAGCAGATTTCCTTCGTTCTTTCTTATAGTCGATTAACTTCAATCTTTAATTCAGATATCTTGCGCCCTGATCTTATAGACAACGGAGATGCCCAAGAAATTACATTTTGTGCCATCTGTAAACCAACCTCTTCCTGCTAGAAGTTCGGAGTTTGATAAAATAAAAAAAAGCTGCCACGAGAGGGATAATAATCACATATATATTTATAAAAAATTTACAGGAACACATTTTCGTCAACTACTAGATAAGTTTTGTTAACATTTGGAAAAACTTGTCTAAAATTCCTTCATAAATAGAGACGCAATAGCTGTTTTCCCATTGGAGACATTTGTTAAAACGCAGTTGGCTACATTTACATGTATAATGCTCAATGTTAACGAAATCCCTCTTGATAGGTATCTTATGTTGTCTTTGATCGAGTAGAAATGTATTCTATTAAAGTTCTACCAATTAATCCGTTGGCATGCTCAGAATAACCAAAAACTGAAAAAGTAGAAGTATTTATGAAGCTTTTTCAAGAAGGAGTCTAATGGGACTTTAGTATTTGTCAAGTCCATGTTCAAAATGGATCCAATACTTATTCATTACCTTCTACCGCAGCAATCGTCTAGGGATTTCAGAAGCCCTTATTATACTGATCCTCCTTGTCAAAGTTCTCACTAGCACCTTGCCAATGGAGTAGGACTGGAGGTACATTGTACTCTACATAAGTATCCATTTTTGAGGTGCTGGGTGGTAAAAGAATTATTATCTCGGGTAAGAATAGAAAGGCCACATTCCTTCACAGTAATTTGTTCTATGCGGCATAGCGCTTTCAGAGCATACGCTCCATCATCGGCGCCCTGGTCTTCTCAAAGATGTTACTGGAACCAAGGATTCCCTGCGACTGCATAAGTAGGGATTGACGGCTGCCTTACAATTCTGGCCCAAATGTAATCTCTCTCAACTAATCCTTATGCCTTTATTGTTGGATTGATACATGCCCTACAGCAACGTGTACTAGAAATATTGTTATATACATTTATTCTCTATCTTGAATATTTACGGAGATATTTGCATTTTTCAATTTTCAGCCTTCAGAAAACCCCCACTTCACCTGTTTCTTTACAGCTGAGACGCTTCCCGTCGGTAGGTTTCTTATTATCGTTTGTATTTATTCACTTAATATTGACGGTGCTATTACGTGTCACCATTATGTAGATTTATCTATTGTTAATCTTCAGGAGGGAAATCTGCATAGACGAACTTTTTATTGCCTCTTGGTAGTTTGCAATTTAATCTATTATTTTATACTGCCAGATAATTAATTGGCAACTGGTCAATTAAAGAGTTTGACACAGTTCAAATGCTCTTACAGCTTAATGCTGACTACCCTTCCAGATTAACCAATATTATCCTTTCCACTCTACTTCAGAAAATATTGTACGTACGATATTCTATTGGATTAGAGAAAATGCCCTCCATTACTATTATATATAAATATTTCTTAGACACGATTCTTAAATTCCATAACATTTTTCTATGATGTCCTCTTTTAATATGAAAAGACAGCCGATTTATTTATACTGTCCAAAGGTAACCAATCAGTTAATAGAATTTGGCTTGGAATAACATTGGGCTTGAAGAGTTTTTGATATAGTCAAGTCCATTTGTTACCTCCAATTATTTACTATGTTCCGCTGCTTTAACCGGTACTCTCATAATATTCTAAGCGGGCTTCATTGTATGACAGCAGCTCATAGCTTGCTGAGTTTATAGCCGTCCTTTCTGTTGAAGTTATTCGATCACTTGACGATCCTACCAGCTTCTTTTTTCTCCTCCATTTATAGTTTGCGATCTTAGTCAGTACTATTAATGTCATTGTCGACCATTATATGGTGAAGTGTACAACTACAGATGATTTTGCCCCCTAGCATATTTTACATGTCCTCTTTAACTCATTCCGATTGATAGTTAAGAATAAACATTATATTCCACGCGTAAACAGTATATTGTCCATTGTTTTGGGTTATTCTTTAGGATTGCTTGCATCTGTCCAATAATATTGGAATATAAATCGTAAATGCTACAAGCTATGTATTAAATACATTGTTTTACATTTATATAATTCATAAAAAAAACTTCATATATTGTTCCCTAGGAACTTGTTAGTTGGATTCAATTTTATGATAAATGAAGTATGTCATTTTCCTGGGGCGATTCCGGTTGTTCACAAAATAAATAACCTGGCCGAGTAAAGATACCCATTATAGAAGTAAGTAATATATTTTTTTTTTTTTTTTAGAAAATCAGTTCCTCGGGTTTGTAAATACTTTTAATATAAACTGCTCAAAAATGAATAGGGATATTGGCTGTTTTGTAGTATGTATGGGGCCTAGCATTTTTTTTTTATTATTATAAATATCATTAATATTTTTTAGAAATTATTGTCTTTTTCCCCCCCATAAAAAAGACATTTAATTAAGATCGATTTAATTAAAATTAATAGGATAAGAAAAAATAACCAATATCCCTATTCATTTTTGAGCAGTATATATTTATACACATAAAAAGTTGTTAAGAATAAATTCTTGGTAATTATTCGAAGAAAATTTTGAAGCGACCGTTGATTGAAACATAAGACGACTTAAGAAATAGTAGTATTATTTAATACTTACCTTGTGGCATCGATCGATTGTATATTTGAGAGATCTGAGGAGTTGGGAAAGGAAGAGGTGAGGTATTACATAAAGTATTAAGAAAATTGTTTGTTTTTTTTGAGAAATATTATGTCTGTGATTTTGTTCCAGGAAGTTAGTAGGATAGAAGTTTTAAATAACTTTCAATATTTCTACATATTGCGAATAATGATATGATAAATTGTTCTTCGGGGTTCTGGTTAGCCTGTTGATCTTAATCTCAAATGGTGAACCTAGAGTGGGTAGGTCTATTCCCGCCTGGGCAATAAGAATTTATTTAATGAAAAACTCATTAAATAATTTACTTAGTCCAATCCCGGCTAAAAAAAGAGTGGTAACCTGTAGATAACAGGATTGAAGGGTAGAAACAGATAAAATTTAATTGAATGTAGTTAGAGACATGAAATCGTATTTCCATTCAACATAGTAAAAAACTTCCTGGGATTTAAAATCTTAGAAAAATTGATAGAAAGCTATTGGAATAAATTTCTTAACTCAAATAGTAAAAAAGTTAAAAGAGGAGGGACGACTGGGACAGGCTGTATATATAGTTTAATGTAATATATTTTCTGGCTATATCGCACCATGGGTTGACAATTTTGTTCAATCTATCTTTCAAGCAATTTGACATATATAAAATCATTATGAATTATCAATATGCTGTAAGAATACATTTCTCTTTTTAACTTTAGAAACGTGGCTCTACTCTGAGCCCCCGTGACATGAAAGTTTTTGGTATGCTGTGACAATTAAATTAAGTCGATACTTAAATGCCTTTCAAAAAAATACCCTCGTAATAAGCAAGCACATTATTCAGTTCATTTTGTAGCTGATAAATGACTTCACTTATTTTATATTCACAAGGAGTTTAGAATATAATTTAAAACGTCACCCAAAGTAAAAATGTGGGGAAGAGAATAGTGCTATTTTTTGCTATAAATGATCTAGTTGAATAAAAGACTGATATTAGTAGGTTTCCCTTAAAGGAAATCAGCTATTGAGGTTGTATTCATGGCGCGATTTTCGAAACATTTCTTCAAATGTCCATCGATCCTGCCTAGTAGATGACGAAAATGAGGTCCGTTCAAAATTGTATGTATATATATATACACTTATGCATGTAATTAGCGTGCACAATTTTTGTTTGATCGTTCCCAAACTCAATATTTAATCGTTTCATGTAAAAAGAAAGATCAAGTTCGTTAATGGCTGGAATCGGATCAGTGGGAGGGGGGGATTAGAGGGGGGATTTCCGAAGATTTAAAATATCTCCGTTATTATGCATCGGATCGAAAAACAGTATAAAACCAATCTTATTGTGAATGTAATGTTCTATAAATCTTGCTATGTACATGGTTTCATTATCTTTAATATTAACCAAGATATTTGCATTTTTAGTTTTCGGCTTTCAGTAAACCCCCACTCCTACTCATGCCATATCAACAATAAGCTGTTCTATTACGAAGCACTTCATTTGTTACCTAAATAACAAATATTATTCTCATTGAACATTTAGGTCTTGAGATAAATGCAAATACGTGACGCAAGTGGGAAATCTGCTTACTTAACGCAGTCCCTGCTTTATTATGAAAGTTGAAATGCCTTAAAAGATTATTCGCATGAAATTACACTACACCAAAATGGCTGTCTATGTGAGTTAAAACTATTTAACTTTTTTCTTCCTGGTACATCTTTTATTGTTATGAATCTTGTAGGAATAAAATGTTCCCTACCTGCCTGCATGTAAATAGAGTATTATGGAGGCTGAAATTAAGAGAAGCATATACGAGGCCTTAAAATTGTTAAATGTTCTTGCAAATGTAACTGGCCTAAGATATTATCTGTACCACCCAAGGAGTGCGTATACAGTATTTTTTTTCATTCAGGATCGTTACAGACGTCGAACGGTGCATCGTTTGTGGCTAATGGGCCCGCTCCTATCCCGCCCTCCTCATTTGTGTAATACGTATGTAAATAAAGATCGGCCATCTCTCTCAACTCCCAGTAGTAGATACCCCTTGATAGGCAACCGTCTCAGTGTCTCTCCTAAATGAAATCCCGGACTCTTAAAAGATGGCTTGAATTTACCTAATATTCAGTATTGGAAATGGAAACACAGGTCACGAGATAAAACCAGTCTTATCCTAATAAGGATTTTAGTCGACGAGCAATATTGAGTATCTTAATAACAGAAAGTCCGCCACGCTGGGGGGGCTGCGTTAACTAAGCAGATATCCCACTTGCGTTACGTATTCTCATTTATCTCGAAACGTAAAAGACTAATGAGAACAATATTTTGTATTTAGGCTGCAAATAAAGTGCTTCATAACATAATAGCATATTGTTAATATGAGATGAGTAGGAGTGGGGGTTTCCTAAGAACCCAAAACTAAAAAATGCAAAAAACTTTTGTTACGTTCATATTTGCCGAAAAACCAATAGGAAACGAAATATCGCTATTTTTAATTTCTGGCTCCCCTTATAACCCCCACTCCTGTTCGTCTCAGAGGATATTAATATAGCCTAAAGTCTAAGTTGGGTTAGTAGTAATATACATACCGAGTTTCGTAAAATTCGGTTCAGCCGTTTATGCGTGAAAAGGTAACAAACAAACATACACGAAAGAAACAAAATGCAGTTATGGCGTCTATGACATGTGAAACGAAAAGTTATCGTGAAATTTTGCGAAAAAAAATCAATGTACAGACAGAGGTTACAATTTTATATATATATATATATATAATTTTGAACGGACCTCATTTTCGTCATCTACTAGGTAGGATCGATGGACACTTGAAGAAAAATGTCGAAAATCGCGTCATGAGTACGGCCTCAATAGCTGATTTCCCTTAAGGGCAAACTGCTAAAAAGTCCCATTACAAAGAAAATGAGGGGTGGGGGCATAGGACAGAGTTTATTTAAAATATTTTTATTAACAGCAATGCCAGCATTTTATTTTTTTTTTTTATAATCCAAGGTTTTATTGCCATATGAAAGGAATCATTAACAACTCACTCGCACAAATTTGCATTCAACTGTTTAAACAATGGAAATTGAGAAGATTCAACCAAATCAAATTTAATATATGCAACTGAGCAAAAATCCTCTTCGAAGAACCAGATCTTTCAAATTTTATAATTGTGGATTCTGGGTTTCCGCATTTGGAAAGGCCTAACTCCTGACCTCTGTGAATAATTTAAGGTGGTGGACAAGTTTCAGGCCCAACGGCTACGGTATGAAATTGCAAATTAGGAAGTAAAACCCTTGTCGGGCAAGAAGCACCTTGGTACTATATCATTGTACTATATTTGGTTAGTGCCAATGCACAAAAAAAAAGTCTGTGCCGCAGTAGCTGCGTAAAGTAAGCAGATTTCCCACGAGTCGGTACGACACACTACTGATTTCCTCTTACCATATTTTCTCTAGCTCTAAATAGAAATTCTTCGGACTGAAGTGGGGGTTTACTGAAGGCTGGAAATAAGAAAGTACGAATTACTCATATAATATTTGAGTGACGAAAAAATGTATAGAACAACAATAGTAGATCAGCAGTAGTACAAGATTGGTTCTATAACAATTTCAATTCGGCCCATCGCAATGGGGTTATTTTGAATTTCGTATTCCCACCCTCAGAACGAATGATATTTTTAATGGCAACTGGCATCGTGCTACAGGGTATTTGTTTGTATCTCATCTAGTAAAGATCAGGTGAAAGCAATATTAGGTATTTAAACATGGATCAAGACGTTTTATGACATATACGCTTATTGTTAAAGTGCGATGACTAAAACGAGGGTTTATGAAGGCTGAAAAATACAAATATCTCGGTTTATATTCAGGATAAAATGTATATGAAAACATAGGAGATTAAAATTGCAATAAGTTTGGTTCAATACTATTGTGTTTTTCTATTCAACTTATAATAACGAAGGTATTTAGAATTTTCGAAACCCCCCCCCGCCCCACGAATCTGAATTCAGCCGTTTACACAAACCCTTTAAACATCGAGTTTGGCAACCAACAATCGAAAATCGCGATCGCAAGAACGTTAACGGACAAATATATATAGTTCTGAACGGACCTCATTTCATCATTTCCTACGTTGGATCGATGGACCTTTGAAGAAATTTTCCAAAATCGCGCCATGAGCCAACCTCAATAGCTGATTTCCTATAAGGAAAATGTGCTAAAAAAAAAAGCTACTGGGCTAATATCCATGAGTGGTTTATTAGGGGTTTGAACTTTAGAAAGCGTTCTCTTCAGGATGCTAATGTCCCATATGATTCGAGCAGGCGGTGAAAGTAAGCAATTGAGTCAAATGTACTTGTAATTGGCAATGAATACTTTTATCACCCACTGATTACAGAAAAATACATGATGAAATTGATTATTGTTATTATATCTTAATCCCTAACTTAAACGTCGCAGTCCAATGTAGTCTCATTCCATTTCCTTTCATGAGAAATGAAGATTAAACCCTTTAATGGGGACTATTTGAACTTGTCGGCGTTTTATTCAAAGTTTAAATACCGAATAAGGTTTTCATGTATTTTGACTCTTTGAAATATGAGCAAATATTTTTGATGTAGTGGGCTTAGATTCAGTTACGCACCAGCGGGACGGACTTTTTAAAAGATATAAAAGTTAGTCCAGCAAGGACTGCCAAAAATAAGCACATTTCCCACGTGAAGGTTTACAACAGATAAATCTACATACTGGTAAAACTTAACACCACTGTGGATATTTAGAGAATAAATACAAACGGTAATGAGAAATCTTTCTGTCAATGATAATAATCTCCCAACAGAAAGCGCTTTAATTGTAAAAAAACTAGGTCCGCTAACCGCTTAGAGCTAAACAAATAGATAGAAATATTCTTCACCGGAAAGAAAAACAATTACTGAAATGTATCAGCATATAACACATTAATTTTTTTCACAAGTATTTACTGTATCTAGTACTGTAATTTATTATGAAGTAGAATAATTTTCATCTCAACCATTCAAATTTTAGTAGTCAAAGGAGAGGGGATCATAGAACGTATTTGCATATATCTCACAATGTACAAGTATAATGAAAACAATAACCTTGGAATGAAGTGGTTCACAATATAACAGCTTATTATTAATATAACATCTCGGTTACTATTCATGATAAAGAAATTATGTATTGAACAATATTTATAGATCATTTAATTTGCAATAAGATTGGTTCTTTACAATTTTTAGATCCGACGTATAGTAACGGAGATATTTCGAACTTTCTAAATTCCCCCCTCTAAACCCCCTCCCCCCTCCCACTGATCCTATTTCAGCCATTCAAGACCACGATATTTCTTTTTATATATTATATATATATATATATATATATATATATATATATATATATATATATATATATATATGTGTGTGTGTGTGTGTGTCTATATATAGAGAGAGAGAGAATTTTGAACGGACCTCATTTTTGTCATCTTGGGGGGTAGGTTCGATGGACATTTGAACATATTTCTCGAAAATCAAAATCAGTGTCATGAGTACGACCTTAAAGGATAACTGCTAAAATCCCAATTCGAACCTATCAGAATTTTTTTTTCTTTCGCTGATAGGAATAGTTAGGTGAATTCATAACTTTTTAGCAATCCAATCATGGAATACGTTAGTAGTAAGCTAGTAACCCTGCAAAAAGGGTAAACGTGAAATAACTAGGAGAGATAACAGGCCCAAGAAAATGATGAGGCCATTGTAAACGTCACTGGGATTGAAGACTTGTTGGGTAATGACAAACCCTAGGCTGGTGAAGCGTAAAAGAGATCAGTGGGCTGGTAATGTCAGAACACCAAGCCGATCATAAATTGTGAAAAAGACTCTGGGGGTGGGGTAGGCAGAAGCACACTGCGGCCCATTGTGTAGTCAATGACCAAGAGACAAAGAGCCAAGAGCGGCACCCTTTCAGCCACACATCAACTTTGCATGCTTACCATAATGGCATCCCTCAGCCTCTATTTAGGTCAACAGTCGCCTCCTTTCCGGGCTATGTATCCCATGGATTTCTGCAGGGTGTTAAGACTGGAGTATACAAAGGCAAAACAATGCAAAATTACTTGATTACATTATTATTACAATCCACTGCTAGATGGCCAGGGTCAACAAAGTTCCCCTTTTAGCACAATTCCCATTTAGAGAAGTCAGTTGTTGAGTTTGTACTCATGGTGCGATTTTCCAAATATGTCTCCAAATTCCTATCAATTCTACCCAGGAGATGACGAAAACGAGGCCCATTCCAATCTCCCTCTCTCCCACATATTTCATATATTATAGTATAAGGATTGTTTTCAATTGTCATTGATGTCTGTGAGTAGAACAAAAACTTTTACTTACTTAAATAGGTCTAAGGTATAAAACAATGTAATAACATACACACACACACTCACAACCGCTTTTTACCGCTCTAGCGTTCGCAATTTTGGTTTAATCATTACCAAACTCGATTATCAATCGTTCTGTGTAAAAAGAAAGATAAAGTTCGTTAACGGTTCAAATCGGACCAGGAGGAGATGGGAGGGTATAGAAGGGAGGAATTTCAAAAATTCTTAATATCTCCAAGATTTCTCTTAATATTAGCAGATTTGCCTTAAGGGAAATCAGCTATTGAGGTTGTACTCATGACGCAATTTTCGAAAAATGTCTTCAAATGCCCATCGATCCTACATATTAGATGGCGAAAATGCGGTCCGTTTAAAATTGTGTGTGTGTGTGTGTGTGTGTGTGTGTGTGCTCTAGCGGTCGCAATTTCGGTTTAATCATTACCAAACTCGATTATCAATCGTTTTGTGTAAAAAGAAAGATGAAGTTCGTTAACGGTTCAAATCGGACTAGAAGTAGATGGGAGGGTATAGAAGGGAGGAATTTCAAAAATTCTTAATATCTCCGAGATTATGCGTTGGATCAAAAAATTGTATAGGATCAATCTTCTTTCAAATGTAATGTTCTATAAATTTTGTTATGTACGTGTTTTCACTATCTTAATTATTAAGCGAGATATTTACGTATTAGTTTTCGGCCTTCAGTAAAACCCCCCTCCTACTCATTTTATATTAACAATATTAATATGCTGTTAAGCACATTATTTGAAGCATAAATACCAAATATTGTTCTCGTTGAACTTTTACTTTTTGAGATAAATGTAAAAATGTGGCACACGTGGGAAATCTGCTTAGTTAACGCTGCCCCGGCGGGACGGACTTTTTTGTTATTGCGTTTACCAGTAGAGCGCACAATATAAAAAACCTTAAAACTTCTTCTTTCCCATTAAACTCCTTTTATCCGAAAAAGCTGAGGTTCTTAAAGGCAACTTTTCATTATTATTATTTATTGTTTTGCTACTACGTAGCTGCCTCCCATGAATGTCGATAGGCAGTTATCGTTATTAGAAAGCTAGAAAGTTGAAGGTTATTCTTACATAAATGTATTTCCATAAGTATTCGAATGTATATACTGTCCAATACAAATGGTATTAATTAATAAATAGTCCGCTGAATCTGACTCTGATTCATACTCCTCTAACCGGTTGGCACTGATGATGGGGCTTCGTCTTTGAAAGTTTGCTCTTCATATTAAAATACTTGTTGATGGCAAGGCTTTTTAATGTTCCTGATTGATCGGCTCCTCTATCGTCCAGCATCTCGGAATAAAACACATAACCAATTATTAATTTACTATAAGTTAATGTAAGAAACATCACCTAGGTACATATTAACAAATATGAGTCAAAAATCCAGGAGTACAGTAAAGTTGTTTAAAACATGTTCTGGTAGTGTTCACAAATGACGCTCACAACCCTTTCTAAAAATAGGATATGCAGAAGAATAAGGGCATATTTACGGAAAACAATATAAGAGGATTTAAAACTGGCTTCCTCTCTGGCTCTTAAAAAATGTCCTTTAGCCTTGTTATTCATCTCACGCCTGTACTAAGTGCTGCAATGCGATTTGAAGTGGCCAACAATGGGGAGGACGCTTTTGTCGAGATTTCCAAACAACCAAGATAACTAAGGGGTGCATTGTAATTCTGAAGAATGCCATGTCACAATAATAAATCATTTGTTCCAC
Source organism: Riptortus pedestris (assembly GCA_019009955.1). Classification (NCBI taxonomy): domain Eukaryota; kingdom Metazoa; phylum Arthropoda; class Insecta; order Hemiptera; family Alydidae; genus Riptortus; species Riptortus pedestris. The sequence goes on along the minus strand of CM032233.1, from coordinate 53,491,997 downwards.
CTTTTTACTCTTCCCTCTCTTCTTTCCCCCCTTCCTATCCACATAATCAATCACCAACCACCTGCTTCAACGGCAAATGCTCTTCTCATCAAAATCTGAGTGGTGGAAAAGGAGGGGGGTGGGGGTGTAAAGTGGTACCAGCCAATTCTTTAACCGTACTGCTAAGTAACCAAAATGAACAGTGCGCAACTTACTGTTACATTTGTCTTTCATTAGATTTTTATTAGCAGAATTCTCTTAAGGGAAATTGGCTATTGAGGTCGTACTCATGAGGCGATTTTCGAAAAACTTCCTCAAATGTCCATCGATCCTACCTAGGAGATAACGAAAATGAGGTTCGTTCAAAATTTGAATATTGAAAATATAATGTGCTATAAATGTTGATATATACTTATTTTCACTTATATCATAAATATTAACCGAGATATATGCATTTTTTAGTTTTCGGTCTTCTGTAAATCCCCAATCCTACTCAGGTCATAATAACAATAAACTGTTATAATATACTTTATTTGAATTCGAAATACCAAATGTTGTTCTCATTGAACTTTTACGTCTTGAGATAAATGCAAATACGTGATACACATGGGAAATCGGCTTAGTTAACTCAGCCCCTGCGTAATTGACTTTTCTTTGGGTAAATCCGCAAATCAGTTTGTTCCATGACACGATTATTCAAAGTTTCCTTTTGTGAATCTTGTGTGAGCACTTCTTTCCACCGCTTATAACTGACTTACTAATGGATAATAAGATTAAATGTAAGAAATTATTGAGGCATAGGCGCTTCTTTCCACCGCTTATAGCTGACTTACTAATAGATAATACGATTAAATGTAAGAAATTGTTAAAGCATAGCGCTTCTTTCCACCGCTTATAACTGACTGACTAATAGATAATAATATTAAATGTAAGAAATTGTTGAGGCATAGCACTTCTTTCCACCGCTTATAACTGACTGCCTAATAGATAATAATATTAAATGTAAGAAATTGTTAAAGCATAGCGCTTCTTTCCACCGCTTATAACTGACTGACTAATAGATAATAATATTAAATGTAAGAAATTGTTAAAGCATAGCGCTTCTTTCCACCGCTTATAACTGACTGACTAATAGATAATAAGATTAAATGTAAGAAATTGTTGAGGCATAGCGCTTCTTTCCCCCGCTTATAACTGACTGACTAATAGATAATACGATTAAATGTAAGAAATTGTTAAAGCATAGCACTTCTTTCCCCCGCTTATAACTGACTGACTAGTAGATAATATGATTAAATGTAAAAAATTGTTTATGCATAGCACTTCTTTCCACCGCTTATAACTGGCTGACTATTTGTAGAAGGTTGATGGACGGGGGTGAAAGGATATTGTGAGGCTAATAGAGGTTTTTCGCACAGGACGCTTGAAAACAGATCATATCTTTGATATTATACTGAAAATACGAGTAAGTTGTGGTTGGGGGACAATCGGACACATAAACGACAACGGAACGGACTTCAAATTTTGAAAATACCGATGAAAACCAAAGAATACAACCAAATACTTTCAAAAAACTAAAAACCACACAAATTAAACTCTTACTTCTATGTAATAACAAAATTTATGATATTGAAAATTTAATATACAGATCAGTATTTTGAAAAAAGTACTTGGATAATTATATTATCTTAAATAACATGAACTAAAAGTTAAGTTCTTTTTTTTTGAATTATTAATTTGAAGAAAACAACGTAAAAATGAAAATAAAAATTGTGTCGTTCCTGTTAAATCATTTGGGGGTTTCAGACATTTAGAAAATATAATAAATAAATCATATGAGGTTTTTGTTTTGTAATATGCAGGCGTGTTACATAGATTTATAGAAAACTCGTTGTCCCGTGCATGACGTGTATTATATATGTTCTAAAATTCAATGCCCATGAATGTTTATTCCGATCTGAATTATATGTCCTTTAACACTCACATCTTTTATTTTCTTAAACAAAAGTACTCATTTTTTATAGAGTTTTTTAATTCGTTTATTTGAATCAATGTTTCACTAATTTTCGTATGTGCAAATTATAACAAAATAATAGTTTAATTAAAGGAAAAGCGGTACTTTCTCCTTTCTACGAATTAAATAGTAAGATAATTCTTTGAGACACATAAAATGCAAATAGCAATTAGTACAATATAAGACTGCAACGGGCGTGAAAATATGTTTTGCTCTAATAAAAAGCAGTGCTTATCTAGAACAAATAAGAATAGTGTGAGAGTTAATGCTATATACATTCCCTGTCGAATGTGTCCTTGGTGCAATATCCTTATCAAATTGTTTGGATAGTAGATGTATATAAATCGTTGACTAGCCTTACTTATTTATTTTTTAACGTCCATTCCTAATAAAATTTCCATTATTAACGTATAAACTGAATAAAATAAAAGCTAGTCTCTTGCTACTAATTACTTTAAGTATACCATATCTCAAACTCTATCGATGCAAATGTAGCCAACGTAATACGATTTTCATTTAAAATAGTTCCAATCCCCTCCTTTCCTATTCCTTTAGGCATCTTCCAAAATGAAAGATCAGGTAATTTGAATGTTATTCCTGAAAGCTCCTCGTGTCAAATACACTTAATATATTGCTACGTGAAGTCCTTCGATTGGTAAAACAGTTTACACTAAAATCTTGGCAAGAACAATAGGCACAGAAAAGTCTCCTTCACTACATTGTCCACTTTACGTTAAAAGAAAAGAAAAGAACTTTCGTTTGAACTACTCAGAAATATCTCGGGAGTCATAGTATTGAGATACAAGACATTTCATTGGGCGCAAAGAATCAGAGGCAGTCATCCTTTTACTACTTGCAATGAGAGGGATGACATTCAACAAACCATAAATGACTGGAGAAGACATGTTCAACAATGATGGGCCCATAAGGAGAACGTAGGCTACTGATAGTCATAAATGCAACTGATGGTTATAGAAACTAATTTATATATTTTAAAAAATCAAAAAAAAAAAAAAAAAAAAAAAAAATACAAATTTTTAAGTACATGATATGCGGGACACATTTTACGGGGCCATGAATAATTTTTATAACATTAAATAATAGCTTTTATGAGTTCATAAAAACGGTAGATAGAGCAAGAATTACATCTTCGAAACTAAAATGTTACACTGGAAGAGTTGATAGTCCATCAAACTCTAACAAAAGGCCACAGGAAATGGTATATTATAAGCTGCCGAGAGAAGCATTAAGATCATATATTTTTTAGATTTAATGTCTTACTGTCAGTTTAATGTCTTTCTTTTATGAAACGGCACAATGGCCGCCTCTCCTCATTCGGGCGGTATTTTATTTTTAAATACTTCTATATATCCCAGTTTTTTTTTTTCGGTTGGCTGATAGACCTTTCAGATTTTAGATGCCTCCAAGTGAGAATCAAGGGATTCGTGATCAGAATTTTACGTGCGAGTGAGTGATCAACTAAACTTACAACCCCAGTTACCCACGGATGACCTGGAATAAGTTGTCTCCAGTAGATTGACTGGCCCCATTGCACCCAGCCAGTGATCAGTTCACCCAGTGACGACCTGCCTGTGTACGGGATCTTAGAGAGTCATAATCGTTAGTCATCTCGAGGAGCTTTCCCGACTTATATAGTCATTAGACCCCGTTGATCCATAAGAGCTTCGACAATAGCGCGCTCTGGTAGCAAACTCCTGAACAAATGTTCTCTGCTTGGCGGGAATCGAACTTGCAGCTATTTTTACCTTCAGATAACTGAGAGTAGTGGCAGATGAAGCCACGTCTTAACCCACAGTGCAACCGGCGCCCCCATAAATATCCCATATCACCTAGTAAACCTGATCCAAGATTATATCCCCTGCGTTTCCGGCAGTTTCGAGGGCATGGGATTAGGTCTAGGGAATTTTAATATCATATCTTCGCAGATATTTTAAAATATCCGCCTTTTGCTGCATGCTTGTGTTAGTGTAGATGGATATAAATTGCAGCTAGCTTATCAGATTGTCGAAAGTTTTACTGGAAAGAACTTTCTGTAATGTCAATGCCATTGTGGTGGACGTCCAGGTAGAAGACAAAGATGCCCATTTACAATACTGGTGTTCAAGCATGTCCTTGAATCGGCATTTCTAGGACTAAATATTAATCCTGATAGTACCAAATACAGTAGCTGATGATGTCTTAATTACAGAATTGGTCGAAGCGGAGTTACCTGAGGAGCACATGTCCGTCACAATAAATAGGACGAAGCATTTGATATCCTACGATTCCAGAACCTCTTTGAATTGTGTACGAAACGGTGATTAGACCTGCTCATTTATGGTAGTGAAAAGTGGTCTTCCACAAAAGATAAGGAGAGAGCATCACAGGTCTGAGAAAGAGGAAGCTTGTGAAAAATATTTTTAGTCATACAAGGGGAAGCACAGAAGGCGTATCAGAAGTAATTCACAAGAAATGGAATTTATGGCGGACCTCATATGTACTAATAAGAAGGGCTACTGCAATCTGCAGTAATTGCGGAAAGTTAAAAGAATGGAACCCTTCAGACTCCAAAAATACATCAAGGAGGAGGAAATAGGAAAAAAAGTAGGTCCGAGCAACGACGTCTAAATTACCCGCAGGAGAAGTTTCAAAGGTTGGGCATTTGTAATAAGAGAAGCATAGTTGGTCAATATCAATAGTCAATTGAATCTTCAATATGGGTTGGTTCTCATTTTTATCTTTTTGTGAGTAAAAAGTAATAATGAAATTAGTGAATAGAAACTCCAATCTTCCAGTAGGACTAATATTTAATTGCCTTATCTTGTATCTTTTATTGTGTAAATACAACTACAAAAATGTTGAGAAGGTTCCTTCAAAATGAATCCTATTTAGTAATATTTCGTCGAAAAACTGAATAATAAATTCTCTTTTTAGAACATAATCCATTTGCTATTTCGAATGATAGTTGTAATATGTTATTACAAATTTTGGAAACTGGAAAGTCACGTCAGGCAGTATCGACTTACAATTTATAAAGAGAAAAGCGATGTTTGTCTCTTCCCTAATCGCATACATCTTCCCTCTTAAGCCTTGCATTCATAAGTGTATTTTATAGCCGTCATTAACGGCTGGAAACAAGCATACTCTTGCATGTCTGAATGGGCATGCTCCGCCTTCGGTCGGCATTTGTCAAGGACATTAGCGGTACCTCCTGGCAAATCATAACTCAAAAACAATGCTCTGAGTGCTTTAATGTCGATTAAAAATGGAAAAAAAGAGGCTAAAAATATAAGACTGTTTTACATTTTGGGCCCTTAAAAGTGGATATATTAACATTTACACTGTTTATTAAGACATTTAGAACTATAAGCCAGCAAAAAAAACTTCCAAGGTTTCATCATTAGCAATACAGGTACCATATGTGGATGAAGTGGGATAAGAGTAATTAGGTTTTCGCTGTTGGTCATGAATTGCCACATTAATCTGGTTCATCATTTGCATTATTTTTTGTTTAATGATCAAATAATTTTTTTCGAAGCTCCCTACCGGCATTTTAGCAGATTTCCTTTAAGGGAAATCAGCTATTGAGGTCGTACTCATGACGCGATTTTCGAAAATTTTCTTCAAATGTCCATCGATCCTACCCAGGAGATGACGAAAATGAGGTCCGTTCAAAATTATATATATATATATATATATATATATATATATATATATATATATATATATATATATTTCTGTTAACGCTCTAGCGGTCGCAATTTTTGTTTGATCGTTACGAAACTCGATATTTAACCGTTTTATGTAAAAAGACAGATCAAGTTCGTTAATGGCTGAAATCGGACCAGAGGGAGGGGGGGGGTTTAAAGGGGGGGGGGATTTTCGAAAATTCAAAATATCTCCGTTACTATGCATCGGATCGAAAAACTGTACAGAACCAATCTTATTGCAAATTAAATTTCCTATAAATATTGTTATGTACATTTATTCTCTATCTTGAATATTAACCGAGATATTTGCATTTTTATGAAGTCTGTGGTGGGGTATAGTTCGGATTATGTCAGCCATATTCGTCATTTCTCGGCTCAGGCGGAAGCTTCTTCTAACCTGGCGTTTTTAACCTTACCTTACCTTTCTTACTTTGTAAGATTTATGCAAATACGTTTTGTTCACCCCCCCCCCCTTCTTTAGTTCTTGGACTACTAAAATTTGAGTTATTAAAATATAAATTATTCTTACAATTCAGAAGCCGTTACAGTTGGGTATTTATTTTAATTAACTGAAAGATTTCTCATTATCTAATCACGGTGGTATTGTGTTACCAGTATGCAGATTTATCTATTGTAAAACTTCACAGGGGAAATCTGCTTAGTTTACGCAGCCCCTGCGTGACGGACTTTTTTATTTTATCTATAAGTTAGAAATAAACTGATAAACCTTTTCCCTGAGAATTACATTTACATACTTCAGTAATTCAGAGGGGGTTTCGTTCAACCATGGTGCTTTATTATTTCTTTAAGACAAACAATTTCCTCGATCTCTATCAGAAGGCTTAATTTCCTCAACATTCTCATTACTAAACTGGTCCATCTGATGGCAATTTCACAATCCTTGAAGTATTAGGCCCCCTTATTCTCTACTTGATCATTTTTGTGAGAATGTTTTTAGGCTCACCTTGACAGAAGTCAGTCCGCTGACTGAATCGCTACCTTATGCTTTGGGAGCCCTAATTTATGTTATTCTCAGTTTCTTACATTTCTTGATTTCTCATATACATTGAAGCAAGAGTTCCTTTTCTTGACCATTTGCATCTCACGTGATACCTGATACTCGTCACTTCTCTCAACCTCCCTAACTTAAACAACACTGAGTTCACGTCACGTCACGACACGTCACGTCACGTCACGACACGACACGACACGACTCGACACGACACGACTCGACACGACACGACTCGACACGACACGACTCGACTCGACACGACACGACACGACACACACACACACACACACACACACACACACACACGACACGACACACACACACACACACACACACACACGACACACACGGCACACACACACACACACGACTCGACACGACTCGACACGACTCAACACGACACGACACGACACACACGACACTCACGACACACATGACACACACGACACACACGGCACACACACACACACACACACACACACACACACACGGCACACACACGCACACGCACGCACGCACGCGCACACACACACACACACACACTTCACAACTGAGGTCTTTATAGTTTCCATGCTGGTACTGATTTTGGAGTATCATCTTTTTAGTATTCTTTACCGCCTAACCCGACAACATTCCAGTTCTAAAATGAGCGGGTTTTGTTTTCTATAGTTTTTCTCCTCAGTGCTGGCAGCTGCATTCACCTATCCCGCACCGAGAAATGATTATACCCAGTCAGCTCCATCGTGTTTCAGAAATGTGGGAGAAGGCTTGGCGTTTAATAAAGTTAACAGTGAATAATGATTTTCCAGAGAAAAGTGTGATTAATACATAAGCTTTTCCCCAATAGAGTAAACAAAGAGATGTCAGTAATTTATACGTTTATAAAGTAATTAATATATTAGCCCTACGAACAATCATTACGGTTGTTTGGGTTTTTATCTGAGGTATCTCTTAGAACTATCAGTGGAGCTCTGACGGACTAACATAATTTACTCTATAGAAAAGAGCAACTTCTACTCTACCCATTCTACCTATAAACTGTAGATCAAAATTTCTGATTAGATGCTCACTAATAAAAACATGATTTAAAAAAAAATGTAATGAGGAAAGACCTATCCAAGAATATATTTGATAAAAATTATTTCTGCATTATTATGTTTTTTTATTAACATTAATTACTTGCATATTTCAAGAGTTGTTTCACTGTGGGCGTAAACGCATTCCGCTTTATTGGCGATCGCTTATTATCTAGATTATTATTAAAATTTGAGAGACTTTACATTGCAAATATTTAGAACCAGTTTATACAGGGCATAAAAAATAGAAGGCGGATAAAAAATGCCCCCTCGGATATTTGCCGGTGAATAACAGTTATCCGGCGTATAAACAAGTAGTGACCAGTGGACTGGGATGACTGAATAATTAGGATGGGAGACCGGTTTGCTGAGGGGACTCAAGTGGGCGTATTTCAAGCCTTTTGTCACTGTTGCTCAGATGAAGATCATGCCTTTATTAATTTCTGGATGGTAAGAGCTGACAGGCTTCATCTGAGGCCGCTCCGAGCCTCCTCCATGTCAAAGCGCTCATAACGTATTCTCAACATGCTCCATTTAACCACGGCTATCACGCCTTTCTTCTTTTTAATCGGTCTATTCTAGTGGGCCGCCTGGACGGCAGGCTCTCTCTCTGTCATCTGCTAATATTATCCGACGTGGACATTAATCAATTAAAGTATTACTACTTTCTTAAATGTTCTAAATATTTTTCTTCAGTAAAAAAAAATTAATTTATTTCACACTGAATAAAAGTATGTATCCTTCCACCTTTTGTATTTTTTTTAATTTACTTAACTCCTCTTTTTTGTTACATTATCCTAATCACAATTTTATTACATAGAGAGATGAACAATAAATAAATGTTATGATATAGAAATCTTATTTTTTTCAACTTTCCAACTACTTCCCAAGTCATAACACTTGCAAAGACTCCATAATCGTATTTACTCTGTATATATCTCTATACATGTGCTCCATGTTGTAAGTATATTTCTCTTCTAGAATTCTAAAAAAACTTCCGTCACACGGGGCTGCGTTAACTAAGCAGATTTCCCACTTGTGTCACGTATTTGCATTTAACTCATGACGTAAAAGTTCATTGAGAACCACGTTTGTTATTTAGGCTTCAAATAAAGTATTTCATAATATAACAGCTTATTTTTATATGATATGAGTAGGAGTGGGGGTTTACTGAAGACCAAAAATTAAAAAACGCAAATATCTCAGTTAATATTGACGTCAGAGAATAAGTGTCCGTAACAACATTTATGGAACGATACATTTGCAATAAGATTAGTTCTATACGATTTTTCGTTCCGACGCATAATTCGAGTTTCGTAACGATTAAACAAAAATTGCGACCGCTAGAGCGGTAACAAACACACACACACACACACAAGGTAGGATCGATGGACATTTGAAGAAATATTTCGAAAATAGCCTCATGAATACAACCTCAATAGCTGATTCCCCTAAAGGGAAATCGGCGGGGAAAAAAAAAAATAATATGATATATTTATAGTGTCCATGTGGAAATGCCATTTCGCCAATAGAATGACTCCCAGATGGCTTTTAATGGCTATTACAATTCATGTCTAATGATGACGCATTTCTGAGTAAAGGCTCCATATATATGTTACTTCGTATTTAGGACAGGTTATCAATTTGTAAATTTGGTTAACTGCCTTTTATTTGTTAAATGTAAGCAGGATATGTTCCGATTCTTAGTTGTAATCTAACCAAAACATTCAAATTACTCATTAAAAGGAAAGCTATAAATAGTATCGACATTTTTTAAGGAGAAGGTATTAGGAGAACATATCCAGCCAGTTGCCGAACAATCCATTTCGATTTCCTCTGAGTTTGTTGAATTCCGATTTGTCATTTTGGAAGATTTCTGAATCAAATACAGAAAGCGTCCAAAATATACTACTCTAACCAACAAAAGTTTGAACTTCTAAAAAAAAATTGTTAGCACTCTCCCCAACTTTCTACTTCAATTTAAATTTAGGAGACAATCCGCATGAGCGTTGGAACTTCTGAAGACACGATGACGGTTTATGGTACTTATTTTTAGTACATTTACATTATCGACTTCAATCTATTGTCAACAAATTAATACACATTGGATTAGACAAATAACAAATAAATCCAAGATATGTTATTTTAAACAAACCACTGCATTTTTAATTATAATATTTCACTATAAATATATACAATTCTTGGAAAGTATTCATGACAATAGTAGTTCCTGTTTACTAAATTGGGAATGTGAGGCAAATATATATATATATATATATATATATACACACACACACACACACACACACAATTTTATGACTTCGACTAAGGGAGTGGAATTCATAACCAGAAATACACTATTTCACCCTCATTGTACTTTATTCCTTAAAGACTTTTAAAGGTGTTTCTGATTTTTCTATGCGAAACTCGTTACTTAATAACAAACTATGCATTTCAGCCATCCATTAAAGAATGAAGCCTATGCACAAATTTCGTCCTCTTTACATTATGATTTGTGCAAATGTCTGACAGATATTTCGGAGACAGATAATTCTACAATTTTTTTAATAGACGTTAATCATTTGGAACCTTCTCATGATAACGCGTTGTAATCGATTTTTTTTTTACTTTTGTAAATGCAAGATTTAGCTATGAATGCCTCCTGAACTTCCTCATACCACAATGGGTGCTCTATGCAAACAGTTTGAAGAGATGATCGGTGATAAGAAGCAACTCCCTACACATATTCTTTGCGAATATTTTATCAATAACCAAACTAAGAGGTTTATCTTCAAACAGGGAACAGATAGCGTAGGGTTTCATAACCTTTAGTACAGCGAGTCATCCCAACGGCTTACCTCGCTTACCTTTCCAGTCAGTATAGAGGTATAGTTATAAGTTTTATTTATATAAATTATATGAATGATGTGACAAAACTAATTATTATTTTTTTTGATTTCCATTGTTATTTGTTAAATATTCTTTCCTTAAACTTAGTCTTTCTGGAGCAGTTTTGCGTTGCGTATATAGTCACTCAAAAATCGTCTTTCTGATATAAGTGTCAAAATACTGAAGGAATCCCATTTTTTTTTACACTTGGAGTATAGAACGACAACCTTGAGATGATTGACGGTTTTTTTTTAAAAATATATCAATTTATATAGTTTTATACATAAACTAATTCTTTTAAGTTATTGGTGTAATTTGCGATTAAAAATACCTATTAATTACCACATCTCGTGCTATGCTCAATATTTAGAATGGTATTTAAATCGTTAGTATTTGGTTATAATTTAAATTATCACTATTCAATATATTGTGATTAAAAAATTTCAATTTTGTATGAAACTCCTGATATATATATATATATATATATATATATAAATTGCTTCATATTAATATTGCAAACGAGAAGCGAATAAAAAATATTTATTTTACGAATATTGGCTATTTATAAATCAGTATATTTTTCAGATACTAGCTTTGTCCTAAATAACTAAACAAGATTTGACATATTTGATGCCAAGTTTAGATATTTGTTTCTATAAATGAGCTGAAAATTATTCCCATTCATTCCATTGAATTTTGTAGAATGATAGAAAGTCAAATTAATTTACTATTGAAGATTCTGTGAAATGTTTATCTACTTAAGAGATTAACTAATATTGTTCTTTGTTTCAGGTTTTGTGAATTCATCCCGATGTCCAGGTTATCGTTCGACACCGTGAAAGGAATGGCACCTTTGGGGTATGTTAATTACTGCTAATATATAGTTGATTATATTTTGCACCAGCTATTTCAGCGATAGAAAAATAATTTCAAAAACAGCAGAAAAATTCCAGATTCCAATGTATCCAAAAATATCTCATACGTTCCAAATATATTGTTGGTAGAATTAAAACATTAACAAAAAATATGTCATCCGGTTTGCGCCAATGCAAGTTTTATACTTAATACTCTGATTTTAAACTACTGTAACATTCCTTACATAAATTGTATAAAGATTATGAGTAAAATATTAAAATATCAGATGGTATTTCAAATAAAGGCCACATGTATGATTTAAAGATATTCTCATTCATAGTGTGTAACGACCCCGATCAATCGTACTTATCATACAGTTTTATGGTTTATCCTTATTTAAAAAGTAACAACCTGCTTCTCTTGAGATTCCTTAATAGTCCTTTGCACAGTGATGATTTATTCTGTTTTTTTCTTGCACCAGTTATTGCTACTTCTTTCAATATTTATTCTACATCTTTGATGAAATTTACATTGTTTTAGTACTTATTTGGCTAAAGTAAGTATTAATATTTATTATTGATCATAAATATTTTCTGAACCCAATTCTCGTTTATAAGAAGTAAGTAGTATTTATTAATTAAATAATTGTAGGGGCTGTATTGCTATACTATAAACTATTAGTGAATTTTGTTGAGTGAATGTATACAAATTTAATATAAAGTCACTTATTTTATAGGTGTAAATATGTATCAAAAACATTAATTATATCTGGTATTACACTCAAGTTTATCAGGTCCTCTTTGCAGGGCACATTAATAAATTTGAAAAAAAGACAATTGTTTCTATTAAATTGGATGATAGCCATAATTAATTGGATGATGGATGTGTGAACCACAAATTATTAATTTCGGTGCTAATGTCCGTGTGTTATAAAATAAATAAATAATAACTTAACATTTTCAAATAATTTCTTTAATATTATATTTAAGCGTTGCATGTAGAACTAAAATAATGTCCGTTAATAACTGAAATCTGACCAGATAGAGGGAGGGCTAGAGAAAAGAGTAAAAACAAGAAAAAGAATTATGTAACATATTATGCCTGGTTAAAAGATCAAAAATGGTTAAGGGAATCAATTGTATTTTTTTTGTTTTACAGCCTTCAGTAAATCGTTTGAGTAACTGAGGCACTGAACATCTCACTCTCAGCTTACATTTTAATTCCTGTTTACACAGTCTTCTCACTAAGAGTGATAAAAAGACTTGTTGGTGAGACCATTGTGTCATACCAACTGTTGGGAAATGTGCTTAGTTTATGCTGCCCCTGTGTGACGAGCTTTTTTCATATTTCCTATGAATATATTCTATCCGGAAGCTTTTCAAGTAACGATTCTTCTTTCAAAGTGGACTTCTTGTACTTAAAATTTAATGTTTAGTCTTTTATCTGAACGTTAATAAACATATTTCTCAGAGCATTGATAATGGCTGTTCACTCGAAGCAATCAGTGATGACCATTTGTACTTCTACTGTCTACAATTATTAAAGGGTTCCCGGTAAATCAAGGTTCAAATTTAAATTAGATCCAACGCTTCATATTGAAAATAGAATATATAAATTCATATGACACATAAAATCAATTGTTAGATAATCTGTATTTTATTGCCAAAATTTCGTATCTATTCGTATTGTTAATGGCTATAAGAATTTAATTAGAGTTTAATGTAGGTAGGATGAAAAACATGGCTACGCTTTCACTATAACAATTTATTAAAACGGCAGAGCGCTTTCGATGCGGTGCATCATCGTCAGTGCCCGAAGGTCTTGGATGTTGAGCTGACGTCTCTTGGAGCTGGACAAGACCTTCGGGCGCTGACGATGATGCACTGCATCCAAAGCGCTCTGCCGTTTTAATAAATCGTCATAGCGGAAGCGTAGCCAATTTTTCATCCTACCTACATTAGAAGTCACTTCCACCTGCCAGAATACCAACTCAGAATAATTAGGGTTTAATAAAATTTAAATATTGGAGTATAATATTCATACAAATAATCTCAAAGGAGACTGCAAAACAACAAAAGCTGGTTGGCGTGGAGTAGATTAGTTATCTGACCAAAATTTAATATTAATTTATTCTATATTTATTTTTTTAATTTGCAATAAAATTATTATTTTTTTAAATCAGTGACAGGCGAAAGTTAGTTAACAATAATAAATCATTCGATTTTTATAGTCCTGTCGAATTGAATTTGGTGTTATTGGAGGTAGATATTAAGAAGAAAAGTATATAGAAGATGACATGGGTTCCTCGAAGAGAAACCCGAGAAATGATATTAAAGTCGGAGGACCCTTTGGGTCATGGAGGGATAACGTGACTGAGTGAAAACCCACACCTGCACGCTTAATTATAGGGGACTTAGCAGGTTGCTGTCAGTACATTTTGCTCAACATCTTGATTAAAATTGGATTTATTTGATACTCATTGACGTAGTCAACTGGCAAACATGACGAATTTAATTCTGAGAATAATTGTAAAACATCCGTCAAGCAAGGGCTACGTAAACTAAGTTGACTTCCCTCGAATATGAATGATAGAATAGTGATATTCTATTAACTCCTTCACCCAAAATGAGAAGTGGGGGCTCGCATAAGTCTGATACAATTAAAACAAAATTACATTTACAACAAGATTATATAGGTTAGGTCAAATTTATAAACCTGAGTCACAATAACCGATATAATTTGAATATTTTATTTTACCACTTATCTCAACAACCCCCGTCTTTTTTGCCCAATGAAAAATAATAAGCTTGTAATAAGGTTTTTCATAGTATATGGCCTCATTAAGAAGGAGTGTAGGTTTACCAAAGGCTAAAAAAGAAAAAAAAAGCTTGGATAATATTGGAGTTAGAGAAAAAAATGTATAGAACAACAATTTTTCAGCTGTCTTGAATCTTGTTCGTTA
>CM032233.1:53415000-53472500 GCA_019009955.1 Riptortus pedestris | reverse complement strand
TCGTCCGTTATCCGCCCACATTTAATAAAAATGCAAATATCTCGGTTAATATTCAAGATGAAGAATAAATGTATAAAACAATATTTGTAGTAAATTTAATTTGCAATAACATTGGTTCTATACAATTATTTGATCTGACGTATGGTAACGGAGATATTTCGAATTTTCGAAAATCCCCCCTCTAACCCCCTTCCCACTGGTCCGATTTCAGCCATTAACGAACTTGATCTGTATTTTTGCATAAAACGTTTAAATATCGAGTTTGGTAACGATCAAACAAAAATTGCGACCGCTAGAGCGTTAACAGACAAATATATATATATATATATATATATATATATATATATATATATATATATATATATATATATATATACTAGATTTATATACCGACCATTTATTATTTAAGAATGTTTTTGAGCCATAAGGTCAGAAAATAAAACTATTTCTTCAGATAGTCATTTATTTGATCCCCGACGCGTTTGGAGTGTCACCACTCCTTCTCAAGGGGTTATTTAGGCATCAATAAAAGTTAAAAATAATCATTATATTAAACTATATGAAATATATTATATAATATAGTCGTCGTTAAAGCTATAATTGGCTAAAAACGTTGCCTGGCTCAATTGATTTAAAGACGTGCTAAAAAGTATTTTGTGTGTGTGTGTGTGTGTGTGTGTGTGTGTGTGTGTGTGTGTATGTGTGTGTGTGTGTGTGTGTGTGTGTGTGTGTGTGTGTGTGTGTGTGTGTGTGTGTGTGTGTGTGTGTGTGTGTGTGTTTGTTTGTTTGTATGTGTTGAGAAAGTGGGAGCATATGATTGTTAATATTTTAGATATTAGAAAATTTAATCTGTTCATTTTATTAATGTAAATACTAATTTTTATTTATTTGATTTTAGTTTTAATTTTAATCATTGAATGTATATAATTGTTTTCGTAATTATATTAGTCTTTATAGTTTTTAATTTTCTAGTTTCTTTACAAGATATTTTGTTTTGCTTTTGAATTTAATGTTTCGTTTATTTTTTTTGATTTGTTGATTCGTGTTTTTTGTCTCTTCGGTTGCGACTTGTTATTTGGTTGAGTTCTGTTATCTGGTTGCGTTCTTAGTTTGTTCTGTTGTATTGTTTAATTTTTTTTCTTGTTACTGTTTTCATTTTTGTATTTTGTTATTTTCATTTTTGTTTATGATCAATATCGCCTCGCAGCGAACGCTCCATAATAAATAAATAGATAGGATCGAATGGCAATGTTTCGAAGGTAGTAATATTTCGAAAATCGCGTCATGAATACAACCTGGATACTTCAGGGAAATCGATTAAAACTAGAAATGAAGGAATACACATTTAGTTGACTAATGAGGAATGTTAGAGAAAGGAATTTATTTAACAAAGGAACTTGAATGAAGTAGGAGGCGGCGAAGATGGTAGGTGGGAAGAAGGTCTTTCCCATGGTTTAAAGTCTGATTGCCGAATCCAGTTTTACGGCACCCCCTATCAAGCTACGAAATCTGTCTGAGGCTCTCGCTGACTTTGTTACCCTGTCCTGTCCCTCAGAGCCCGGCTCGTTAGACTTTACGACCGGGCCCACCACCTTCATTAGACACGGTATTAAAAGGGCAACACTTGCACCGCTAGACAGTAAATCTTGCGCACAACCGCCCGATAATGCCCCAACTTCACCAACCCCTCCGCTCCCAAGTTATATACTCATAATAAACCTCGGAATATGATTATGCCTTCTTAGAACTAATACTGCCAAGACTATTATAAATATATTTTTGTAGAGCTCCATGAACATAAATATCCAATAATGAACAGAGGTCTGTGATGGGCCGGCACAGAGGCACTACGTTTTTTTTCAAATATTAAACAGGTCTTATGTAGTCAGTGATCCAATTTTTTGTTGTGTCAAAAGGAAATTAATTTATAATTTTATTTTTTTAAATATAAGTGCTAATACCGTCAGGGTCCTTGAGCGATCAAAAAGTCCGTCACGCGGGGGCTGCGTTAACTAAGCAAATTTCCTACGTGCGTCACGTATTTGCATTTATCTCAAAACTTAAAAATTCAATGAGAACAATATTTGGTATTTAGGCTTCAAATAATGTGCTTCATATTATAACAGTTTATTGTTAATAAGACATCAGTAGGAGTCCAAAAATGCTAATATCTCGGTTAATAATTAAGATAAGGAAAAAACGTAAATAACAACATTTATAGAACATTTCATTTTCAACAAGATTGAATCAATATAAATTATCGATCCAACGCATAATATCGGAGATATTTCAAATTTTCTAAATTCCCCCAATAAACTCCCCCCTCCCATTATTCCGATTTTAGCCGTTATTGAACTTGATCTATATTTTTACATAAAACGTTTAAATATCGAGCTTGGTATCGATTAGACCAAAATTGCAACATTTCCTCAACTCTAGTGAAATTCGTTTAGAGACTGGTGTAGGCTTCTACTTTATGAGATATATGCAATTATTCATTATAAATTACAGTACTAGATATAGTAAATAGCTAGCAATAAAGTTAATATGTTATATTCAGATATATTTAAATTCTTGTGTTTCTTTCCGGTGAAGAATATATCTATCTATCTGTTCAGCTCTGAGTGGTTGGCAGACCTGTTTGTTTACAATTGAGAAGACGTTTCCGTTGGGAGCTTATTCAAATCAACTGAAAGATTTCTCATTGCCGTTTGTATTTACTCACGGTGGTGTTAAGTGTTACCAGTATGCATATTTCTCTATTGTAAAACTTCACGTGGAAACGTGCTGCCCTTGCGTGACGGACTGTTTTGGAAATCGCGTTAAGAGTACAACCTCAATAGCTGAAAACTTATGTTATGTGCGTATGAGTGGTCAGCAGTCAGGTTTGTCCGTTAAAGGATCCCTCACTTTATTAAGTCTTCCTGAAGGTCATTCAACTAACTCCGCCAGGGCATACCTCTTTTCCTTGTCGCTCTTATATCGAGAATAAATGATTACATTTATTTCAAGACTCTGTCTCACTACAGCCCTTTCCTAAGATCATAATTTCTTTTTAAAGAGACGAATGTCGGCACTCCAGTTGAATATTTTATGGTGGAATCTTCATCTTTCAATTATGACCATTGCCGCCACATGAAATTATTGAATTCTTTTAGGGTCTGAAGAACAATTATTAATTAACCAAAAAGCAAG
Source organism: Riptortus pedestris (assembly GCA_019009955.1). NCBI lineage: Eukaryota > Metazoa > Arthropoda > Insecta > Hemiptera > Alydidae > Riptortus > Riptortus pedestris. The sequence continues at coordinate 53,469,305 of CM032233.1, read as the reverse complement.
TGCTATCAAAATGAGTTCCACTTTGGTATTCTTCCATATTTGGATTCTGAAACACTTCATTATTTTAATATTTCTGTCAATTTTAAGAGATGATAGTTATACGTAATTGTAATTATTTTATTCGACCTGAAAGGTAATTAAAAAAGAAACTTTTAGGAGATTTATTTATTTCCCGATTTCCTCAGAAATGCAGTGATAGGTTATCATTAGATTTGATTTTTCCAAGTTGAAATCATTTTAATGAACCTTCTTCAGTGTCTCTTCGTATCTAAAATATAGCCTCGATATTGGAAATTTGATGTACTTTCTAAAACTCTATTAAAAATTTCTCCAAGCCGAATATTTTATGGATAACAGTTTTTTTTTTTTTTTTATGAAAAAATGAATATCAATAAAAAACAAACAAAACAAACAGTCTCATCAAAACTATGTGCGTTGGTCAAACAGGGGAGGAATTTCGAAGATCCTCAATATCTCCGTTATTATGCGTCTAATCGAAAAATTGTTTAGCACCAATATTATTGAAAATTCAATGTTCTATAAATGTTCTTATGTACATTGTTTCATTATCTTTAATATAAACCGATATACTTGCGTTTTTTGGTTTTCGGCCTTCAGTAAACCCCCACTCTGACTCACGCTATATCGAGAATAATCTGTTATATTATGAAGCACTTTATTTGAAGCCTAAATAACGAATATTTTTCTCATTGAACTTTTACTTTGTGAGATAAATGCAAATACGTGTCGCAAGTGGGGAAATCTGCTTAGTTGACTTTTATAAAAGAAAAATTGTAATGAAATTTAATATGCGGCAAGATATTCTCATATTGTGTTCTCTTAAACCTCTTCGGTCCATGTCATGATTATCAAGGTCTTCTGTTATTGAACGAGTATTGATATTTACTACTTAATAGAAAATATTATGAGACAGTCAATACAAGGAGACCTAGATAATCAAGAGTGGTTGTAAAACACTTTTCACACAAAAAATTGTAAATGCGAAAACGTTATACCCAATTTATTCGTGACTTAATTGCTGCTTTACTACATATTTTTGTAACTCCAATGTTAACAAAGAAGTTTATATTTTTCCTTTTTCAGCCTAACAGTCAATCCCCACTCCTACTCATATGATTTACACTGCATGCTGTGATACGGCAAAACATTTCATAAGCAGCGTTAATTTTTTAAAGGGTTCCTGTCGAAGTTATGATATAATTTTTGATGAGGTTTTCTTTAGCGGAATAAAAATCTGGTTCATGAAACTCTGTGTTGTTTAAGCAGCCACTGCGTGAAATTATTTTTAAAGAAATATTCTTAGAAGTTTTAATGATACCCACTGATGTAGGATGGACGTTTTATACCAGGTAATTGTGCCCAATGACTAAAGACGGACATAAATTTCCACAAATGTCAACGATGTCCTCATATAATTTATAACTACCCCGTTTATTTAGATAAGGCCTCTCCATAATACAAAGATAAAGAAAGATTTTTTTTCTTTTAACGCATAGCCCCCAAAACGTTATGTAGGCTGTTTGAGTGTTGGTAAATTATCCCAGTCAATTAGGACATTGTAAAGTAGGCCTCCTTTCCAATTCCGAATAATGCCACCGAAATGCCATACCAGCAGAGGCCTTCGTCTTTCAGGCCGTTTACTTCTTCATGACTGAGCTTTTTATAGCACTTGAACTGGTATTTGTCCCCATTGTTAGAGAAATTACCCTCCATTTCCTTTAGTCAACCCCCAATTATTTTCTTCTTAAAGAGAATTATTTTTTGAATTACATAGCTGGGGAAAAGAAAGAATCGTGAAAAAAATTGAATCGTATTGATCTGGCGTGCCTGATTAATTTTAGCAGATTTTCTTCAAAGGAAATCAGCAATTGAGGTAGTATTCGTGACGCAAACCTTTAAAAAATTCGCCGATTCTACCAAGTCGGCTATGAAAAAGTTCTTGTTTATTTATATATATATATATATATATATATATATACACACACACACACACACACACACACACACACACACACACACACACACACACACACATATATATATATATATATATATATATATATATATATATATTATATGAATTTTACTTTGTGGTTTGAAATTTTATCTGGTTTTCAGTAGCAATGATAAGATTTTCTACAAATTTGTTGGAACAACTCAGTTTTTGAGCCCTATGTTTTTTCGATTACTACGTAGGCTCGATTGAAATATGAATGCATTTTGAAAAATCACTCCATAATTACAACCTTAAGAACTGAACTTAGGAGAGATCTGCTGAAACAATGTTAAGACTTATTAGAACTAACCCAACTCGAGCCATAAAACTTTAGTCAGTTAATTGTTTTTCCTGAAGCAGGCACATGGTGCGTAAAGTTTTAAGAGTTTGGCCTAATTTTTTGATCCAACGTATAGTAACTGAGATTATCTAAGTGTCGACATTCCCCCCCTTAATCCCCCTCCCAGCGGTCTGATTTCAGCCATTAACGGACGCGATCTTTCATTTTACATAAAACGATTAAATATAGAGTTCGGTAACGATCAAACAAAAATTACGACCGTTAGAGCAAAACAGGGTAACAGACAAATATATATAATTTTGAACGGACCTCATTTTCGTCATCTCCTGGGTAGGATAGATGGGCATTGACGAAATATTTCGAAAATCATGAGAACGACCTCAATATTATATTTCCCTTAAGGGAAATCTGCTAATAAATTTCAATGCGTCAATGCTTTATGAGCTTCTTGGTTGATGACGAATTTTTACGATAGGTATAAATAGCTATAAGAATATTTAAATTAAACAAGTTTATGTCATTAGACAAAGTAGATGTTTGCACTTTGTGCTAAACCTTGTGTAAAGGTAAATTCCAACTGGTAATTATTTTTGGGATTTTTCAACATTGTATTCGTAAGGAACATTAGGTTCATAAGAATAAATTTAAAAACGTTGTAGCCGAGATATCAATAAACAAGACGGAGGGTTCCTGAGCGATGTAAATCTCTAAGTGAATGCGCGACACTATCAGCCAGCAGTAATTTACAGGAGGCACTCACATTGAATGTTTAAGTGGCCAAATTAATTTTATACATCCACGTTACGAAATAGGAAGATGCTTTCACGGGGCCCATTGGTTATGAAATCTTCCAGTTTCATCATGAATTACGGTTGGGGGTGGGGGAGAAAAAGTTACCATCGCTTTTAAAACTGATGAAATATACATTCCCTCTAACTTTCGAATCATTGAAAAGATTGGCTTGACGGAAGATGAAACCGTACTGCCACTTGTAACTTTCCCATACTAGTTTCCCTATATAGACTAGGGTGCGTGGCTTGCATGTCAACTACATTCAGTATCAAGATGTTTAGCTCTCAATAATTTTAGTTTTAGCAGATTTCCCTTAAAAAAAAATGAGCTATTGAGGTTTCGGCCCGTCGATCCTCTTAAGCTGTCATAATTTTTGTTTGATCTTTGCCAAACTCGATGTTTAAATTATTTTGTTTAAACTAATGATCAAGTCCGCTGAAATAGGACATGGTGGAGGGGTTTAGACATGGGGAAAATTCAAAATATCACCATTACTATGGGGTTAATTGGGGGAAATCAAGAATTCGAAATTTCTCCGTTATATGTGACGGATAGGAAAATTGTATAAAACCAATCTAGTGGCAAATGCAGTTTCCTATCTTTTTTTTCTATATATTTTGTTGAAACGTCCGTGACTCAGGGGCTACGTACGCTATGCAGATTTCAGTATTGATCCCGTCTCACCAAAAATATTCTTTATTTCTAAGTAAAAATTCAATGAGCACATTAGGGGTATACTGAAGGCTGATAACCCAGAAAGTACGAATAACTCCGTTAATATTTGAGTTACTAAAACATGTATAGAACAACAGTAGTCCGTCAATAGTTTAGCAAATGGTTCTATAGCATTTTCCCTTAAGGGAAATCTGCTAAAAATGAGTTCGCTCTTACTACATGGAGAATGAATGTAACTGTGAAGTGGGTTGAAAAAAGTCATTAATAACCCTATTAGGCTCTAGCCTATAAGAAGTGTAGCACCTTTCCCGGCTAGTAGGTGATCGGAAGGTAGGAGCACAAGTCGGAGAACAGAGAGGAAAAAACCCCAGCGGAAGAGTCCCTAACGACTTGTCCCCACCCCGGCAGAGACTAAATGAACTCCACAACGAGATGTCACACGTGGGATCGAGAAAAAAAAACGATGCTGAACGAGAACGAGGGAGCTTGAGTCGGAAATTGAAAGAAAATTACTTGGGTAGTAGCTGTATGAAGGGTGACTTAGCCAGGCCTCCGGTTTCTTCTATAGAAGCCGCAGGTTCCTTGCAGCCTGGAACACAGCCATCTACTTATCCAGTGACATTCGTCAGTTTCAGTTCCTATTCACTTTTAGCAAGAATTAACTTTTGACAAGAAAGACTTACTTGTTTGGCCAATCTTCATCTCAATGGCACAATATCTTTACAGCCACAACACTCACGCATCCACAAATACTATCAGAGCGGTGCTGAATTGTCTTGGAACGGGGAATCCACCTCTTTCAGGGAAAATATACTACTTTAATTCAGATATAAATCAATGGTGAATAGTTGAGAGCTGAACATATTACAGGCATAGTATTTATTACTTTAAGAAATGTGTTTGCCATATCAGAGATGACATATGTATAATTCTGATATTGTCATAATCTATACACTTACAAAAGCCGTTATGTTACTCGAATAACAGAGAAAAGACGTCAGATGGCCACCGCACGTCCTTTAATTCCATTTTCTTCCTGCTTCGATCACTGATAAAACGTTTTGACGTGGCTCCTTGACCCAAAAGTGTTCGCCAGTTTGGTAGACCTATGCAATTGGAGTAGCTTATCTTAAAACCATTTATGTAGAGTGGTCCGTGAGTAGAGAAAATGGTATTTATTTTTAGTCTTATGGCATTATCTATATTTAAAATAATGTTTGAAAAGTTCGTTTTTGTGATTTTTATTAATTTGTATTTATTTTAGGAAGGACTATGTCGGTTTTAAGTCACACCTGTGAAAGAGATTAATAAACCCTCTTATTGCTTAAAATTTTCTTTACCGTCGCTTATTATCAATTGCAGTGATTAGAAGAAATAAGACGTCTCTTCGGTCTGAGCGTACCTTCGTAAGAAGATACTAAACAATCTCATTATCAATTCCTCTGAATCTCTTAAAATGTCCAACTAAAAATTTTAGAACTGTTATGGATGATGACCACGTTCCAATATTTATTCAAAACTGACATATATAGCACTCAACTTTCCCCTTAGTATTTTATGCCCTACTTAATGGTCGATGCCGACATTGTAAAAACGACACATGCTATTTTATTCATAAATAAATGATCTCCATTGAGAAGGCGGAAAGCAATAGTAAAAAAACAAGCCTTAGCTTTTATTATGAAGGGCATTAAAGAGAGTGGGGTCCGGTGGGGGCGCGAGGCGGGGGAAGGCCGATAAACTATGGCCCTATGCAAGTTTAAAGGAGAAGGTCGGAGGCGGCCGAAGGGGTGAGTTTTATTTTATCCCTCCTTGTCCGGCCATATGTTTGGTTGGGTTTATTTGTGGGCCCTGAAGGAAGGGAGGCTTTCAAAGGATATTGCACGGTGACCGCTCCAATGGCCCAACCCCATCCCCCTACCCATCCACTCCAATGTGGATCTACTGTTTTATCCCGAATTGCCGCACAAGATCTACACTCCGTCCCTCCGTACCCTTCCCCTACCTACCAAACTGGCTCAATTTCTTATCATCTTTCCTACAAGGTCTCTTACATCTGCTTCTTCCAATATAGAAATACATTCGATCTCTTGAATCCAAAACAACAGCTTCTACACACTTGCAATAAGTTGAAATGCATATTAGATATAAATGTTTTTGCCATTGAAAAATAAACCGAGCAATCAATGAAAGCCGGATTAGTAAATTATAGGATTAACATAAGGTCTGAAGCTGTAAGGGGTTTATTAACTCTACATGTAAGGAACTAAATCCTATTGCATGTAAAAATGAAAGGAATATTCCATATGAATATGGAATATTCATCACCAAAGCTTTCCATATGTTTCACCTCATGTTGTACTATGTTCAGTCAGTGCTCTTCAGATATCTTTATGATTGTTTTCGTTGAACCTATTTTTCATCAAATACAAGTTTGTTAAAATTAAGTACTTCCAATTTTTATTATAGTTCCTGAAATGGATAACGAGGAAAATAAACAATTTATGGAGACAGAATTCATATTCCATATATATATATATATATATATATATATATATATATATATATGTGTGTGTTTTATTTTAAAAAAAATATGTTTTACTTTTAATTTCTTTATTGATTCCTTATTCCATGATGTTATAGAACATTGTTAGATTATTTATATCGTAAAGATAACATTCTTATATTTATTCCTATAAAGGATGGCGAAATTTCCACTTAGATTTCCTACCCTCACGCTTTGACCGATTAACATTAAAATCGAACTTAGATCTAAAAAATTAATATTCAGAATTTCATAGGTAATAGAGTAATATATGAAACGTTGCCTTGACCACAAGCTTTTTTGAACCTTAGTAATTGTCTTTTACCACCCAGATCATATGTAATTATACAGAAATATGGAGTTTCGTTAAATGTTTTGAACTACCCTAGAAAATAAAATTACTAATCAGGATTAATTAATTCCAAGGTGAGTTACCTTCTTACATTAACACTTTATGTTAACAATTCAGTAGTCGTTTGATACTGAAGCATAAATAATTAATTTAATAGAACACAAGTTAGACACGAAAGTGGTTTATTTAACCAAGCTTCATTTGTAACTTTCTTCCTTTAATATGTGCGTATGTATGTATATATATATATATATATATATATATATATATATATATATATATATATATATGCCCTTTTCGGCAACAAAAAAACAAATACATATTCCAAGCATTTAACCATTTCATTAAAATCGAAAATCCTATTACAAAAATTTAACTTATTCGGCGGGGGTATGATAACGTTTTTAAAATTATTTGCCTAGTTAAGAAACTGTTTTAGATGTTTCGGTAAAGTATTGCTTATGAGAGAAGTATCTCATAGCACAACGGAGTAATGACTGTCAAACATAATAGAAAACTCAAATATACTTTTTAGACTCCCTGGATGATATTAAATGGACCAAAATATTGAGAAAATTAATATGTCCATCAATATGGTCTATATGATTTTGCATGAGTGTCAATCAATGTGGCAAATTAATCTTTAGACTTTAATTTTACAAAGCCGTTCTACTTAGAATTTTAAATTCCTTTATTTATAGTTATTCATTTAATCTTTAGAGATAAAACACTATAAGAAATTTTATAACATCATTTTTACAGTTGTAATAATTTATTTTATTAATTATTTAAATAAAATTGAATTATAAATGCAATGTATCGTCTGATTGTTTATACGAACGATACACACATACAAAGAATTTTGTTACATTTTGATGGTAATAACTGCAATGTTAATGATAATTTTCAAGAGAAGTTTCACAAAATTCGTTAATTTCAATTTTTTACTCTTACACTTCCAAAGATAGAATTTTTTTCTTTTGTTAAACCAGCTAATTTTGACGAATAATAAATACCAGGCGCTCCAGTCATACAGAAGTATGGTTTGGACTAATTCCCTAATGTTATAAGTATGTGAGATTTTCTGACTAGGGATTTACCAGGATTAAGAATGACTTCCCCAGGCATTCGGGTTTCATTGAAGTCAAATGAGGTCAGTCTTGACAGTGGATGAGACGGTGAGCAATGCCATCCTCCCTACCCAACACTCGAAAACTTGATTACTTTATACTTACAATTCCTTCAATGGTTTCAAATAATCGACAGGCAGGGCCCCGCTACCATATGTGCAAAGTGTGCAATGCACACGGGCGCCATCCTTTAGGGGCGCCAAAACCAAGGGCCCAAAAAAAAAAATCAAAAATAATTTAAAATCAAAAGTTGAGAAATTAAATAATGACTTTTAAAGTTCAGTTCTTTGCTTTATTTCAAGCACCTACCTACCATAAAAAAAAAAAGAAGATAATTCAAAATGCCTTAAGGGGCGCCAAAATCCTTATTTGTACACAGGCGCCAGTATCATTTACGGGGGCCCTGTCGACAGGAACTGCTATCAAACATCCAAGAACTAGTCCAGCCTGGTCTGTCTTGCATTATTAGCAGATTTCCCTTAGGGGAAATCAGCTATTGAGGTCGGACTCATGACGCGATTTTCTAAAAATGTCCTCAAATGCCCATCGATCCTACCTATGAGATGACGAGAATGAGGTCAGTTAAAAATTATATATATATATATATATATATATACATATATATATATATATATATATATATATATAAATATTGTCATTATGCGGCTTTCGGCTATCTGATCCAGCGGTGGGAATTTTTAGTTTTCCTCAACTAAAAAAACTACAATTCCAACCGCTGGAGCAGATAGCCGAAATCCTCATAATGACGATACTTCCCAGTGATGCAGCCTCAAAAATAGAATATTATATATATATATATATATATTATATATATATATATATATATATATATATATATATATATCTATATATATATATATATATATATATATATATATATATATATATTTGTCTGTTAACGCTCTAGCGGTCGCAATTTTTGTTTGATCGTTACCAAACTCGATATTTAAACGTTTTATGCAAAAAGACAGATCAAGTTCGTTAATGGCTGAAATCCGACCAGTGGGAGGGGGGGTTTAGAGAGGGGATTTTCGAAAATTTGAAATATCTCCGTTGCCATACGTCGGGTCAAAACCTTGTATAGAACCAATCTTATTGTAAATTAAATTTACTATAAATATTGTTCTATACATGTATTCTCTATCCTGAATACTAACCGAGATATTTGCATTTTTATTAATTGTGGGCCGATAACGGATGACTGAATTTCCCTCCAAAAGCTAGTTCGGCCATTTGCCGTAACTGTTCGGCTCTCGTATGGAGATTTCTCTATTGTATAACTTCACGTGGGAAATCTGCTTAGTTTACGCAGCCCCTGCGTGACAGACTTTTTTTTTTGTGCTGAGTTGCTACCTAGTCAATTTCCCCACTGTATAATGACAGTCCATTCGAAGGAGACAAGTTCCGGTGTGAAGCTTTCTCTGGAAGGGTTAAATAAACAAAAGACTGCGAGGGAAGAGTTTTCGAATTAAGGGGTTAAGGGAGGTTTCATTAGATTTCCAGAGGCGGGCAAAGAAAGCTGAAGACAATGGAAAGGAGGGGTTGAAGTATTTAGGGAGGCTAATAATTTGCGAGTAACTGTCAGACTTAAACTGAAATTGTCCGGAACAATGCAGATTCATTTATAACGACTGTTCGACAACTCGTTAAAACATTTTAGCTTGGGCCTCCCGCTGAAAACGAAGCCGCTCTCATTCTCCCCTCGCTAAGATATTCCTAAGTCGTAACAAAACTCAGTAGTTGTTGACTGCGAGAGAGTTAAAGACATAATGTATCCTAATTACTGGAGCGCCGTCCCACTGACTGGGAGCTGGAACCCTTGCTGCTCTTAGGCCCCCAGCCACAGAGCCCCACTTCAATCTCACTCCTAATTTTATTCTTCTTCCTACGCTCCATTTAGAGCTCAGCTTTATGAATCCTATTAATTTTATCTTGGCTCTAAAAGCAAAATGAAGTCCTACATAGCAGCAACTTTGTAATTTTATTATTCACAGAACAGTTACTAATAAAGTACATATACAGAAATCATGACTCCTCAGCATGCTTTTATGTAGTTAACATCTAATAAATTCAGACAAAACTCTGGAAAAATATTTTCTTGTTAGTTTTTTCTTTACTCAATACAAACTCAAAGATATAAGAACTGAAATGTCACATATCTCTACACTCCGGGCCTTGGAGGACCTTTCATTTTTTGCTGTCACCCCACGTCTTCACGCTTGTTAGTGTATTTCCCAAATTTGTAATAAAATTTGTAAAACATTATTATTTTTTAACGTCAACTTTTTACTTCTACGGCTAATTGGTAAGTGTAAAAAAATAAACAAATTAGATTAATGAACGTACAAAATGAGTTTTTAAATAATCTTCTCCGACTTATGTATAATGGATTAGAATAACGTATCTAAATTTGCCTTATAAATACACAATCTTCACACAATTTCTGAAAATCTCTGTTTACCGTTAGATATTTCATTGTACATAATATTTCAATCCTTCATAGCTATGACATATGTCCTCTACACCTTTATATGTGATTTTTTTGTCTTCAAAATAATGACTTCGTAAATTTTGTGCAGAAAGTTATTCCACAACTGCATTACGACGCTCCAACCGATTGCTATATGAAACTCCTAAATAACATTGGCGACTGCTTCAGATTCTGGGACTATTTACAAATATTAAAAAAAAATTATTCAAAAAAAGAATAACATGCAATGATCCCGTGCAAGGACCAAACGAATAATGGTTAATTCGCTTTTATATTAAATATTAAAAAAAAAACCATTTCATCCAATTGTTCCCCAATCCATTAATTTTGTTTTTATTTTGAAGGTTTCATGAGTGAATCTTTAAGCGACGATTTAGCTTAAATGAGTTATTTATTCTTAACAACTGATCATAGAACTTCCATAAGATCAGTATGCTTTTGCTTCCAATAAAAACCAAGAGGAAAAGACAATGAGCGTTTTTACTTGAGATGATCAACGATCAAACCTAACGATTAGCTGACTCATATTTATCATCAATATTCATTCGGCGATTCATTCCTTCGTGTGACAAATACATAGAAATCTTATGTCGGCCTCTTGTACTCTTATTTAGTTAAATAAATAAAGCTTTTTGGTTTCATTTTAATTGAAATTGATAACAGTCGATTACGATCAAAAAGGGAGGTAGGTGCACACTACACGTTACAAGAATCCCAAATATTAAATTTAAACATTCTTCGGCTACCCGTTTCCAGATATGCGATATGAATACACCCACAGACGTCATGTCGAAACGAGTCAAAAATGGTTCAGGAAAGAACAAAACGGGTAATTCTGTGAAACCCAATCTGAATACCGAAAATTCGTGGTTAAGTTACGTATTTTGTACAAGGAAGAAACGTCTTGGCTATTTCTTTTTAAATTTGTGGCTAGATGCAATATATCTGTTATTAATATGACAAATACGATTGCACTTGTCTTTGATCTAAACGAACAATACCTAAGTCAGCCAAATGCAAACATTATAAATATACCGATACATGAACGTTATGCGAAATAGCTGTTTGGAGAAAAGTTTTAACCATCTCTAAGGAAGGAAGTGAATAGGGCAGGACTGTTGGCGATAAAAGCCTTTAGTGCCTAAGAACCATTGACTCCATCTAACCAGTGACTGAATGTCGATTTACAAGCGAGCCTTCACGTAACTGATCCAACTTGCTTCCCTCGAATTGATGATGTAGGGCCACGGGCCATTTTACTTCTTTTCTCTTTATAGCCACATCAATGCCTCTAACGACTATTACAATATTCAGGGACGTATAAAACGTCTTTTCAGGAGGTTAAACTCTTTTATGCCCCGGCTTAAAATCATATCAGAAGCGCCGTCGTAAAGAGAGGCAACTCGGGCCGACTTTCTCAAGGCTTAATTGCTTCCTGGGGAGCATTTATTGGCGAACAAATACGGCGGATGCATAGTAATGGATCTTATCTTAACTATATACCTTAGCTGTGAGGCTATTTGATAAAGATGAAGAACTATTTAGCAATAAACTCCTAAGCCTCTTTGCACGCCATCAAAATAATTGGCTTGAAAATAATCCCCAGTGGATCATTTAGACTATTTACATCCTAGTTCTATCAACTTTTAATTACTACATGGAAAATTTTACAATTAAATTTGACAAATAGTTGAAATAAATTTGGTGAATAAGAAAATAAACATTAATTCGAAAGCTACTTGCGTATAATGTGTTTAGGAGAACTCTAAATTGAAACATATTAAAAAAAAAAAATTTAAAATTACGAAATTTATTAAAAGCAGCACCCTTTTACACTAATGGGAGTTATTTATGACAGATATGCCTTTCTAATAGAATATTCCTTGTTCATTTCTTCATAGTTGCTATTAAGATAATGAGAGCGGTTTCTATGAAATAATGTGGTGAGTCACTGTACTTGCGGGGAGGTTGGCTACCCTTTCTGCTCATCAATCATCTACCGATATAGATATACACCATTATTTACTAACGCATGAAGGAACGCCTTATCCAGTGATGATTAGTATTGCGAGGAATAGAATTCCTTATTCCCAGACGGACAAGTTAATTACAACTTTATATATATATATATATATATATATATATATATATATATATATATATATTCATTGTTCACTTGTCCGTATTTATAAGCACTAAAAATTTTCACAATTTATGATATCAGCAGCTATCAGTAACTTTCATCGGTCTTAAGGGGACATCAGCTATTGAGGTCGTACTCAAGACGCGATTTTCGAAAATTCCTTCAAATGTCCATCGATCCTACCCAGGAGATGACGAAAATGAGGTCCGTTCAAAACTATATATAATTTGTCTGTTAACACTCTAACGGTCGTAATGTTTGTACAATCGTCACCAAACTCGGTATTTAATCATTTTATGTAAAAAAAAAGATCAAGTTCGTTAACAGCTGAAATCGGACCAGTGGGAGGGGGGATTTTCGAAAATTCGAAATATCTCCGTTACTATACGTCGGATCGAAAATTTGTATAGAATTAATCTTATTGAAAATTAAATTTACTATAAATATTGTTATATACATTTATTCTCTATCTTGAATATTAACCGAGATATTTGGATTTTTATTAAGTGTAACGGACGAGCTATGGCCGTCGTTCCCGCCGAAAGCTAGTTCGGCCGTGTCCGTAACTATTCGGCACTCGTATGGAGATTTCTCTATTGTATAACTTTACGTGAGAAATCTGCTTAGTTTACGCAGCCCCTGCGTGGCGGACTTTTATTTTAAAATACGTCTCCTCCTTAAATGAACAGAAACTACTGAAAGATTCCCATGGGACAGTTAACTGGATGGTTTATCATTTGAAATTGTGTACCAAGAGTTCAGACTACCAGGAAAAGTGCATATTAGAAATTAATTGTTTATTTTCTAACAAATTTCGAAATTTTGTATGCAATGCTAAATGTTATAAACATCTACGTTATCTGTGGTTTCATAAAAATCCATTTATTGCAAAATTTAAAAAACAATATTTGTTGTTGATATTTATTAACGTTCACCTTTATACTCCTATCGCTAATTGGGACGGGTTATCTTCAGGTTTTAGGAAAAAGTGGAACTTTTCCTGCCACGATGAGACTAAGGAATTTCTTTAGAGTATTCGTCACTAAACAAATTCCTATTGCCTAAGTGGGAATGGTATCCTCTGCTCTAAGTCTACCAAGTTTATTAAGACTAACTCATGTAGCAAACCTGAGCCTCCTAAATAACATTTAAAATAGCTTTGAGTTTGCAACATATGTTGTATATAACTTTAGTCGAAAAAGTAGTGATTTACTTCTACCTCCGTCCACCCTCTCTTGTTCCCACCTCTTTTAAGACCAAAGATTATAAGTCGAACACGAAGTAATTTTAATGTCTATTAACTAACAGATGCCTTAGATTGAATACGATTTCCCATGCAAAAATCATATTTACACTCGGTTCATGAAATGGGACCACTTGTGGCGGTTCATACCAATACCATTCGCATTCTCTAAAGCTCACTAATGAATTGGGGAACACAACACAAAGGATATAGGGAAGCCGTCCAACATGAACTCATTGCAAATATATGATATAATTTTAAATAGAATGATGTGCACAATTATAAAAACTTGCCATTACTTGTACATAAAATATTGCAACTACTAAAGAGAGAGTAGACAGGTGTTTTCTGCTGGTTCACAGATTAAAAGTAATACAGGATCAGCTGCAATTTGAACAAATTATATCCAATTCTATTACTAATAACTGTTATTGTGTATAAGGAAATGTATCACTCTACCGATTAGTGTGTAAAATCTTTAAAAATATATTAGTGCTGATGAGAAAAGAATAGGATTAGTTATGTTTTGAAAAATGAATCTCATTTCTGTAGTTATTACATATTTCCCTCCTTCGCATTACTCTTGAATTTGTTTCGCTATTCCTGTAAAGCTGCAAAATTACTTGAACTGTGCTAAAGAGAAGTAATTAATAATATTAGATAATTAAGGGAGAAGGGAAAAAAGGTGATCATTAACCGAACTAAGGGCAAGTAAATCTTCATTTACACGGTCATTTAGTTGAGTCATTAATCATCAGTGAAGCTGTAACTAATGCATGCCCAGGCTCCTTACGCTGGGAACAATGGAACTAACCTGGACTAAACCAGGGCTCATTCCGTTACACTCCTACCTCGTTCTAGAAGAAAGTTATCATTTTTTTTTTTTAAGAAGTGGTCATTGAATTAAAAGTCCGTCACGCAGGGGCTTGGTTAACTAAGCAGATTTCCCACGTGCGCCAAGTATTTACATTTTTCTCAAAACTTAAAAGTTCAATGAGAATAATTATTGGTATATATGCTTCAAATAAAGTGCTGCATAACATAATAGAATATTGTTAATATGAGATGAGTAGGAGTGGGGCTTTACTGAAGACCGAAAACTAAAAAATGCAAATATCTCAGTTAATAATCAAGATACTGAAAAAATGTACATAACAACATTTAAAGAACATTACATTTGCAATAAGAATTGTTCTATAACATTTTTCGATCCGGTTTTTCGGCAAATGTGTACATTATAAAAGTTGTTTAATTTGTTATTTAGAGTATCTTTTGTTATATACACTTTCGTCGTATACCGACGTATAAATGCGTTATAAGCTAAAAACTATAGTGGGAGTCAACAATTATATTGTGCACAAGACCCAACTCCAAGACTCAACCGAACTAAATAAAACTCGGTATGTGTATTAGCACTAACGCCTTCAATATCATAAGCCATACCAACATTTCTAGGGACGGGCAGGAGTTAAAAATAGCGATATTTTGTTTTCTACTGTTTTTTCTGCAATTATGCACATAAGAGAAGTTGTTTATTTTGTTATTTAAAGAAATTATTGTTATATTCACTTTTGCCGTATAACAAAGTATAATCGAGATATACATTAAAAACTAAAGCGGAAGCCAACAATTTTGTTGGGCACTAACGATTGAACCGAACTTAACAAAACTCGGTATGTGTATTAGCATTAATGTTTCCATGATTATAAGCTATATTGAAATTTTTAGGTTCAAACGGGAGTGGGGGTTATGAGGGAGGCCTAAAATGAAAAATTCGCGATATTTCATTTTCTATTTGTTTTTCGGCAATCGTGCACAAAACTTTAAGCTGTTTACTTTTTCATTTAGAATAACTTTTGTTTTATAATTTTTTTTTGTAAAATAAGGTATGAAGCAAGTAATTTGCGTAGACATATTGACATGCTCAACAATTCTTTCCAATATGAACTACCCAGGTACGTCACCTGTATAAATTAATTCAAATCCATTTTAAAATTTTATCCTTAATAATTCAAATCTATGTTATTTTTTAACGTCAGTAACAGATTGCACCAAGTAAAGTATACTGCCCCCCCCCCTCTTCTCTTCTTCTCGAGAAACGCCAATTAGCCCTTAAGTGTATTTAATGCTTATTTAATAAAAACGTAAAAATTATTTGAAGAAACATTTTTAGTATTGTGAAGATAATGTAATCAGTTTTGTTAATATAATTTAATATATTACAGGATTGAAATCCTAAATGAGTTGACACCACTGTGCCAAGGGAGGCGTGGGGTGGGGGTTACTTCCTTTGTCCTATCTGTTCTTCCTCTTCTCTGCCGACCCCATATTAGTCTATGTTTACATGATAATTGATGCTTATACTTTTAGTAATGTAGTGTTATTCTCAGGAATGTGAATTTGTTTAATAATCATAAATAAATAATTTAAAAGGATGAACGCTGGGGAGGTGCACCCAGTTATTTCTGGTATATATGAACTCTGCTCCGTTAATATATGATGCTTTTGCTGAACACGCCATGTACTAATATGAGTATACAGTTTACAAAAGAGTATTTTTAATTGCGGTTATGACGTACTTAAAACAGCTGTCACCGTTGGGCTTTGTACCGCATCAAGTGAAAGGAACATTTATTCATACATGGTTTGGAAGACAAAATACTGTCTACGATTATGAAATACATGGTCCATTACGTTATAAAAAAAAAACTACATGCACAGGAGACGGGAAATATAAAAATATTCAGGACAGTGAAGCCTTAAATGTCAAATAATTTTATTATTAACAAATCCAGAACAACGACGGGTATTAACCCTAAACACTGGGGCGGGGAAATGACAAAATACCCTGCAAACTAAAGGCTTACCAAAAAAATATCATCATTCATTCATCATCATTATCATCATTCAGCCTCAAATGAATTCCCGGGCGAAGCCGGGTACCTTAGCTAGTATATATATATATATATATATATATACATATATATATATATATATAGATAGATAGATAGATAGATAGATAGATAGATAGATAAATAGATAGATAGATAGGTAAATAGATTAATATTTAACGGTCGCCATTTTTGTTTGATCGTTACCCAACTCAATATTTAATCGTTTTATGTAAAAAGGAAGAACAAGTTCGACCTTTATTATACGAGATACATGCAAATATGTTCTGGTGACCCCCCCCCCCGTCTTAAGTTTTTGGACTACTTAAATTTGATTGATTGAGATAAAAAATATTCTGATTCATTATAAATTACAGTACTAGATTTAGTAAATAGTTTTTAATCGAATTAATAAGTTATATTCTGATATATTTCAGAAATTTCTTTTCATTCCGGTGAGAGTCGGGTTGGCAGACCTGTATGTTTACATTTCAGACGCTTCCCGCCTGGTGAGGAAGATTTCTTATTACCGTTTGTATTTATTTTATTCACTTAATATTCACAATGGTGTTGTGTTACCAGTATGTAGATGTATCTATTATTAAACTTCACGAGGGAAATCTGCTTAGGTTACGCAGCCCCTGAGTGACGGACTTTTTATTTAGACATTGCTTTGTCAATTAAATAGATCACGAACAAAACAAATTAATTTAAAGTGATGCAATGTAGAACAAATTATAGCATTTAAAGCAGCAAGCGTCAATTCCATTTATATTGGTAAGGGAAACACTTGCAGTAATACTGATAGAAAGAAAGTTGTAGGCGAGAATCAGGCAAAACGCCCTTCAACGTAGAGGGGAAAGAAGAAAAAAAGCAATTATAGTGGCCATCGAGCGAGTGACATCGAGAGCTTCGTAAAAGAGATTTGTGTTACCGATAATGATCTCTCGTCTCTGGTTTCTTTTGGGCTTCAAAATACGACCCACAGTCTTCCTTAAGGTCACAGCAGAATGATGTATGAAACTTTACCACTACTAACTACTTATTATAAGTTTAAAAATCCGTCACGCAGGGGCTGCGTAAACTAAGCAGATTTCCCTCGTGAAGTTTAACAATAGATAGATCTATATACTGGTAACACAACAGCACCGAAAATATTAAGTAAATAAATACAAACTATAATAAGAATCCTCCAGGAAGCGTCTGAAATTTAATCAAACAGGTCTGCCAACGTCTTACCGGGAAGAAAAACAATTACTGAAATATATCAGAATATAACATATTAATTTTATTGAAAACTCTTTACTATATCTAGTACTGTAATTTATAATGAATCAGAATAATTTTTTTCTCTATCAAACAAATTTTAGTAGTCCAAAAACTTAAAACGGGGGGGTGGTATCACCAGAACATATTGGCCTGTATCTCGTATAATAAAGGTTTCTTGAAAACAATATTTGGTATTTAAGCTTAAGTTAAAGTGGTTTATTATATAACTGAGTATTATTTATGTAACATGAGTAGAAGTGGGGGTTTGCTTAACGCTGAAAACTGAGAAATGCTAATATCTCAATTAATATTAAAGGTAGAGAATACGTACATGTATATAATAATATTTATAGAACACTTAATTTGCAAGAAGATTGGTTATTTACAATATTTCGATCCGACGTATAGTAACGGAGATATATTGAATTTTCGAAAATCCTCACCTCTAAACCCCCCCCCCTCCCACTGTTCCGATTTCAACCATTAACGAACTTGATCTCTCTTTTCACATAAAACGATTAAATATCGCGTTTGATAACGATCAAACAAAAATTGCGACCGCTAGAGCGTTAACAGACACACACACACACACGCGCGTATATATATATATATATATATATATATATAAATAATTTTGAACGGACCTCATTTTCGTCGATGGATATTTGAAGAAATGGTTTTGAAAATCGCGTCATGAGTATGACCTCAATAGCTGATTTCCCATAAGGGAAATCTGCTAAAATCCGTCTCGCACGGGCCGCGTAAACTATGCAGATTTTCCACATGCTGGTATGACAAACTACTGATCTCATCATATATTCCCTATAACTAAATATAAATTTCTTGAGTAGAAGTGGGGGATCACAGAAGGCCATTAACGAATATGGTCTTTAGTGTCGAATGAAACGGTTGAATACCGAGCATGGAGTAGATCGAATAAACATTTTCGAGTCAAGTAATGAAATCTTAATTGATTACCTCATCAAACCATGTATTGACGTATATCTCATCTAGTAGAGGTTGTTGTAAACAATATTTGGTATTTAAGCTTGGAATAATATCTTTCATGACATATTCGATAGTTGTTAGAGTGCGGTGACTATAAGTGAGCTGAATACTGAAATTTAAAAATGCAAAAATTTCGGATAATAATCAAGATAGAGAGAATGTTTAGATCAACATTTACAGACACACAAATTTACAACACACCATTTGTTATATAAGATTTTTCGATATGGCTAGTAACGGAGATATTTTGATTTTCGATTTCCTCTTTAACCCCCCCCCCCTCTGCTGTCAGCCAAATTCTTTTATAAATCCTGGTTGAACTATATGTATAATAAATGTTGAATTGTACTCAGATGAAATACATTAAAATAAAATGTAGCTGCTTTGCTTCGTAAGTTAGAAATACGGTGGAAGTTTGGCGTTACAGTAAAAGGTCTTGAAGAATGTACAGACGCGAAAATGAGAGTTTTTAGAATTTATAATACATACCAAATCATGAATAGGGAAAGAGTAATCCCTTTTCGCCTTTTTTATATTTGACACTCAATTCTTCAAGTTAAGAAAACATTAAAATGAAAAAATATTATGGAAATTCTTTTAAGGAAAAATAAAAAGAAATGAGGGGCTCTTCTCGTGGTACACATCACATTTAAGGAAAAGAAAAAAAACTGGGAGCAGGGGGATGGGCGGAAGGGGGATTAGGAACAAAGTCCTACCGAAAGAGGACCCCCACCCCTCTCTTCTTTTAATATTTTTAATTTCCTCAACCTTCATCCCCTTCTTTTACCTCCGTTTGTCTTTATTTTTTTGAAAAGAGTCTCTTCTCTAACCCTGCCGCATTGATGTCGTTATCAATGCAAATTGTTTTGGAGTACTTCATTTTCTTAAGCGAAAAAAAGAAAGTAGAAAAATATCAAGAATATAATAAGGGTAGATTTTACCGGTCATTAATAATTAAGTATTAATCCTCTTTTGATGCCCAAATAAAAACAATATTATGTATTCAGAGTGGAAAGTTTTAGGATTCCTTTTTTCTCCTTTTTAGTCTGGCGTGATAAATAATTCAAAATTGTTAAACAAAAAGATTAAGACTAAACAATAGTAATGTACTCGTTCTTTATCTGGATGTTTCTATTATATAACTGAAAATAATAATAGAATGGAAGATGTATTCTTGTGCAAACCTCCGAAACGTTTTTATTAGGAAAACGATTTCCTTCCAGTATTAAACTCTTTAGAAATTCCTTAAAAGAAAATATTTTACAAGATAAAATGTTCATACCGACTATAATTCGAAAACGACAAAAAGCCCGTCGGCGTAAACTGAAGTTTCCACGTGCTGAAATGGCATGTTAATGACATCAACTCACAATATATTCCCTATTTCTAGTAAGTAAGAACACTTCGTGAATCGAACTGGAAATTCGAAATGGGCTTTAGTGACAGCTTGAAGTTCACAAAGCATGGGTAGATACTAAAGCCTGAAAACGCAAACATGCAATATAATACATATATATAACTCTGTCAATTTTTTAATTAGAGAAAAATATACTACACAACAATTATAGAACATTATCTACTCAACTTAATTGATAATATAACATTTTTCGGTTCAACTGATAATAATGGATGTTATTCTACAATTTATTCTTTTCTAACCCACACTCCTGCCCCATTTTGGGCATTAATTGTTTCTAGTATTATATGAAACGTTTAAATATCTAGCTTGGTTATAATCATAGTTATAACAATAAAGCTCATCGGGCAGGGGCATCGTGAAGTAAGCAGATTTCCCACGTGCTGGTATGACACACGACTAATCTCATTTCACCATATTTCCCTTTTTCTAAGCAAAAATCCGATGTGTAGATGTGGAGTTTACAGAAAACTGAAAACAAGCAAATATGAATAACTCTCTTAATATATGATTTACAAAATAAATGTAAAGAACTACACCAGTAGGACATTAATAGTTTAGCAAGATGGGTTTTATAAAAGTTTTTGATCCGCCCACTCACCTCCTCCCCCATATATCGGGTGCGATTTCAGCCATTAACGATTATGAACATTAGAGTTTAATTAAACGGTTAAATATTGGTTATGGTGTAGATGAAATAAACATTTTAGAATCAAGACCAGACAATTTTAATTGATGTCGTCATCGCATTGTGTAGCCGATAATTGGTATTTAAAGCGATTCATGAAATAACGGCTTGTTGTTAATATGACTTGAGTAGGAGTGGGGGTTTACTGAAGGCGAAAACTAGAAAATATTTCAAACATCATTGTTAATAATCAAGATAGTGATACAACATATGTTACAACAATTATAGGGAATTACATTTTCAAAAAGACTGGTTCTTTGGAATTTTTCGGTCCGGCTTATAATAAAGGAGATACTTTCCCCCTTCTCTGAACCCTCCCTCCCTCTGGTCTTATTTCATTATTGTCAACGAACTTGATCTTTACTTTTACATAAAACGCTTACATATGGAGCATGGAAACGATCAAACAAAAACTGCGTCCGCTAGAGCGTTAACACACACACACACACACACACACACACACACACATATATATATAGGTAGGATTGACGAACATATGAAAAAACTTTTCGAAAATAGCGTCATGAGTACAACCTTAATAGCTGACTTCTTTTAAGGGAAAACTGCTAAAAACAACGGTTTTTACAGCGGTAAAAACTATCTCGAATTACATATCCAATGTGTTGCAGTTCTTTTCGTAATACTTCAAAATACAAAAAGATAGTATGGCAAATATCCCAAGAGCCAAAACAGCTTTAGAAAGGAGTTTCACCAAATGTCCTTTACTTTTACAAATTATAGGTATGTTTATGTCGCAAAAACTCCATAAAAAAAGGTTTGGCGTTCTTAATAATGTAAATATTCTCATTTTACTTAAATAAGGCATTTAGTCAATATTTTTGTATGTATCATAAGTATTTGACTTTTTCCTGAATATCTATGACTTATTTTTTTTTATTACATTATCAGCTTATGTGAAATCAGATATGAGCTTTGATCACTTAAGCTCAAGAACTGTAGAGATTAAGCTACATGCCAGTTTCAATGAAGCATATAGGGTAGTTATGTCTCCTGCGTGACTGAGTGACTGAATTTCCCGGTTTGTTGATAAACTCCTAGAGAAAAGTTGGAAGGACTCAGAGCATGTAAGCCTAATTTGAATAACAATAAATTGTACCATCTGGTTTCTTGACGTTTGACCTCCAGGTATAAAACTAAATATTAGAGAACTCTACCATCTTGACCGAATACCCTATTGTTTAAGGTACAATTGGCCTATTGTACTAATGCCACCAATCTGACATTCTTACATTTGCAGCGATTGTCCAGGCACCCCAAGGTAGAAATAAGATGTTATCAGAACCAAGGCTAACCATGTCCGGGTTCCATAAATATTTAAACAACTTTAAATATTCCATGTATACATTCTGAGGTGGTTCTGAGGGCTCAGTGGAGTTAATATTGAAGGAGCGTTAGGTGGGGGGGGGGGGGCAGGTTCTGGCACAGGTGGCGGCCGCGGGAGCAGTTAGATTTTATCCGGCCACTCCTCAGTCTACGGGTCATCCCTCACCTACCTCCGCTTATAGATTATTTAACCATTTCCCATCGGCTAGTAACCAATCCTAGCCCAGCAAAGGCTTGAATATTCCATTATTTCAACTGCAAGACACCGTCTCTTTTCTCCTAAATACGACCCTACCGCCAGGGGAGGGGCTTTTACAGATAACCAAACCCAGTCATATCAATTTTTAACTAGCCCATAAAATAGAGCCACTTTCAGTGAATTACCAATTCACTGGGAGCAAATATATTATTTCCTCCGAGTTTCAAAAACGTTGTAGTAAACGATAAAGAAGTGTTAGGTCCATCATTATCCTCTTATGTTTTTTTTCTTTTTTACGAACTCTTTTAAATACTACTATAATTTTTGTAAGTAGATATCGGTCAATTTACGTTATCATAAATTAAATAACCAGTATTACAAAGAGTATTTCATTTTTCAAAGCCCACCAACTAAATTAACACTTACTATATAATGAAATTAAAACTCATTTAATGATATTTTTATTTTCAATAATTAAATAAAACTAAGACAACTAAGTCCTATTATGAAATTTAAAACACTTGCAGACTACCCATTGTTAGGTTGATTTAATGGGATTCATATGCACCCCGGAAATTAATAATATTTCCGATAAACACATTTTACCACATAATGCATTGCGAATACCGTAATCATTAAAAATTAGTTTTGTATAAGAAAACCCGCATTATGCTACAGTGTTTAATTGGGACGTTAATCTACAGGGTTAACACCCTTTTCTAGCAAGGGTGGGATTCAGATTCAATTTAACCCGCAACTTTACGTTTACCAAGTACATCAATTAGTTTGAACAGTTATTGTATGTTCCAAGCAGTCCGAATCATTATATTATTGGCGACGATGGAATACTCATCATAATAACGTCCGTCACACAGGGGCTGCGTAAACGCGGGAGATTTCTCACGTTCTGGAATATGACACGCTGCTGATCTCATCCATCATCTATTTTACTATTACGCCCGTAAAATAAGTATAAACAGCAATTGAAATATAAGCTGGACAGGAAATGTTTAAGACTCAGTAACTAATTGTGGAAATCGTATGTGGAGGAGTGGGGGTTTCCTGAAGGTGGAACAAAAAAAATACAAATAACTCCTTCTTTATTTGAGTTAGGGAAAACATGGTTAAGCAATAGTTGTAGAAAATTAAATTTCGAACAAGATTATTATGTAACCTCTCGGCTATACTCATAATAACGTTATTTCAAATTCGAACGGACCACATCTTCGTCATCTCCTACTTAGGAGAGATGGACAATTGAGGACATTTTTTGAATATGAATACAGTATCAATAGCTGGTATCCCTTAAGTGAAATCTGCTATTGATAGTAGACCACAAGTTGATAGAATGATATTACTAGCTGATCATAACTTCTAAAATAAAATAAGTGTTTCATGTAACAGAAGTACAAATATTAATTAAGTTCTCAAAATATCTTATTCATTAATACTCCGTATATACGACTTGGGCCAATCAGGAGGAGTTAATTACAGATTACGAACCTTTTCTTTAGGCAGAATAATCATATTTTGAGCTTGTCACATGATTAATTATGCATTGCTATAGCGGAAATCGAATCCCCGCTAACTCACGATGGTTATCTTTGCCAAGACGAAAGGTTTATTAGCTCAGGTTAGTCCCATGAGTTAAAGCGTAGGCCTTAATTTCACATGGTAAACCTA
Source organism: Riptortus pedestris (assembly GCA_019009955.1). NCBI lineage: Eukaryota > Metazoa > Arthropoda > Insecta > Hemiptera > Alydidae > Riptortus > Riptortus pedestris. The sequence goes on along the minus strand of CM032233.1, from coordinate 53,445,096 downwards.
GAGCGGTGAGTTCGATTCTCGCCTGTGCAATAGGAATTTATTTAGTGTCGAACAAATTTAATAAAATCCTTCTTCGTCTCACTCTGGCTAGCGTGGTAACCAGTAGATAACCCACCCCAATTACTCATAGTAGCAAAACGTGGACGTTAATAAATAATAATAAAAGGTTAATGATCTAACCAAAAATGAGCAGCCATTGGATTAAAAGTAATAACGTTCTATGTTGTGGCTTATTAATGTACTTTGTCGGTTTGAATTGAGATTGATATATATTATGAAACAAGTAATTTGCTCATTGTTTTGTTAATACTGGGAACCAAGAGTCTCACATAAGGAACTTGGCGCCGTTCAATTTCACTAAATGGGCTTAAGGTATGCCATTTGTACTACTAACTGATAATGATGAAAACTGTTATCTTCTAAATGGGACCCCTCCTAATAATTACTGAAAAATGTAATGCCTCTCATCCGTTTGATGTGCGCCCCTGAAAGGGGCCCCTCTTGCCAAATAGCACAGGCTCTTGGAGCGGGGGGGCTACTCTTATTAATAAGGAGACCGTCGGGGGCTAAAGGAGTGGTTGGTCATTTCTTGTTACAGGATGGGAGTGCTCACTCTAGCTCTGTGATTGGAGTATTCCTACACCAAGTTATCAAAGGGATGTGGTAAAAGGCAGTCGGACAGAAAATGAGTAAAAGTTTCTTCTCCTTATGGCCACCGCCCCACCCATCCTCTGCGAATAGACTCATTTAATATATATTGAGTCGACAGCAAAAAATACAAAGAGATAGTGAAAGTAGGTTTGATACACATGTGCTCTGAAGAGAGAGTTTCAGAGACTCTAAGGCTCTTAAAAATTTATCATTTAACAGTTACATAAAAAGTAAAAATGAAAATGTACGGTATGACAAACATCTAAAGCCATTCTGATTGAAGGAGATCTATGTAAGGGATCTTATTAAAGACTCATATTTAAACTATATACACCGAATCTAGTGTTATAAGACTGAATAGGTTGGCATTTTTTATTTTAAATGAATGGCCCCACACATATATCTTAACCTTATTAAGAACCATACGCTCTTTGCGTACAACCCAAATCCCCAATCTTGCCCGAATTTTATTTTACTAATTAATAAATTCCGTCAAAAAAATTAAATTAAAAATTTTTTTGTAATCTGAGATTTGTAGAAAATGGATGATGTACAATCCGTTTAAACTTTATTCCGTTAAAGGATACAAAACGTATTTGAAGGTGTTTTTGAAATGAAATGGTTCTTTCTTCCGAACTTAGATCCCATCTTGCTACATGAATGAATGAATGGATGAATTTAGCCTTTATTATAAAGAGTCTAGTGAAAATAATGGTTTACAAAGTTAATATTTATACATGATTTTAAGGTACAAATACGCTAATAAACAATATTGCTTACATACTTTGAATTTAGAAAACAAGGTTCACTCTTTATGGGCCTTCCCCGAAGGGAGTACGGTCTAACTTCCCGGAGTGACCAACTCTATTGGGAGGAATCTATTGCTACATAAGGAAATACTCTTCTTTCCAATGGATATTTGCAAATATGTACAAGATCAAAAACGTTTTTCATGGATGTGTAGCGTTCTTTGCCACGAATTTACTAAATAACCTCTGTATTTTCAATTCTTTCTTACCAAATATAATTAGTCATAAGTTTAAATCAACACAATTCCCTCTAAGGCCCATAATAATCTATTGCTAAAATTAGGAATCTCCTGTCAACCTTTCAATTTAATATTGACAAATCCCTTCGATAACTAATATATTTCAATTTTAAGGCATTTTTCTTGGAACATGGTCCATTAGTTTTAATGGGGACTATTGTTTCTTTCAAAAGATTGGAAATGTTGATTAGAGCGTGTAATCCTTAACGGTTATAGCTATTCTATTTCTGAACCTCAAGAAAAAAAAAAAGAAAAAAAATAGAAACAACGACTTAAAAAATAGTATTTCTCACAATTGCGAAATTCATTAAAATTCCCTTTGATATTATGGACCGACAGTAGCAACTTTTAAATGTATATCGTGTGCTGCTCAAAATCGGAGCTAATGATTTGCATAAGATATCCACATTTGAAGATAATCTTCATTGCTCCTTTTAAGCAGATTTCCATTATGGGATATCAGCTATTAACGTTCTACTCATGAAGCGATTTTCGAATACTTTTCCAAATATCCATCAATCCTACCGAAGAGATATACATCATTAGGTATACAATTGTCGTCACAACTTATGGCTTAGATAAAATAAATGTTTCGGAGTCAAGAACGTAAAATGTTAATTGATGATATCACATAATCTATTTGCTCTTATCTCCTATAGTAAAGGACCGTATTTAATCTTAGAATGGCACTTTTCATTACACATTGGCTTATTGGTAATACGTGATGACTTAAAGTGGCATTTTACTGAAGGGTAAAAAATTTAAATATCTCGGTTAAAATTTCTTTGAGTGAATTACTGTATAGAACAATATGTATAAAAATTTAAAGTTTCAACAAGACCAGGAGTATACAATGTTTCGATCCGTCACGGAGAACATAATAGCGAAGTAATTCTGAATTTTATTATTATTCATTAACGTTAATTTAGACAGGTCAGGGTGGGATTTTATTAAATGAGTTCGTCATTAAATAAATTCCTATAGCCAAGGCGGGAATCGAACTCGCCACTCTAGATTTACCAAGTGAATTTTTGACTGAAAAAGCGCGACGTCTAAAACCGTAAAAGACAAGTGTGTGTGTGTGTGTCATAATCCAAATATTTTAAATCCTTGAAATTCCATATATATATTTGAACAGACCTCATTTTCTACATCTCCTAGGTAGGAAAAATTTTTGAAATATTTTTTCAAAAATCGCGTCTTGAGTACAACCTCAACAGCTGAGTTTCTTTAAGGGAAATGTGCTAATATTCTTGGGAGCTCTTATTATAAAATTAATGTCTTTATACAGTAACTACTTTACTATAAGAAAGTAATACTTTCTTGCTGAATCGGTACGAATGGTTTTGTTCCCAATTTGCTGGATGCTGTACGACGCCGTTTGGTGTTTTTATATTTTGTGAAGGAAACGTAAAAGTCATCTTTCCTATTCCCACAATTAGAAAAACAATGATTTCCTCTACCTACATTGAATTGAAAAAAGTGGTACACGTGCACACACTTACTGGTCATGAGGTAAAGAAAAAATTCCTATGAGTTAGAAGTATGAAACATACTGCTATTTGTGACATAGTGCTGTTTATGGTGCACATGGTCCGACTATTAACTGAGAATTCGGAAAACGGCATATAAATACGGGAAATAAAAAGAAGAAGAAGTAATACCAGTGTCGAACGAGTAAAACATAAACTTAGTAGGCTCATTGATATCTGGGAAATAAAGTCTTTGTTCGGGGTAGTACGACAGAGATTTATCGAGCTAGTTGGCCAAGATTACCAGATGTTGCAACATTGCTTTCAAATGAAACACACTAACTCAAGATTTGCACATTTTTCTTTTGTTCCTGTTTTCTTCTTGAACGTTACAATCTTAAGATCGTTTATGTATTGCACGCTAAACATGTTACTGTTGAAACCGTTTGTAAGAGATACATTAGGAAGATCAAAAGCATAATTAGAAAACAGGTTTAATAACTGTATGGTCATCCACGTTTGTTTCATTGACTTATACGAGTAGGACTTGTCTCCGAAAACTTCCATTGTGCTTTCTTCAACAAAAGCTGTTTGATCTAAAGACCTTCATTATTAAATTATATATATGTGGCTCACGGTCCTAGATCTTACCTTACGACGTACGCTATTGGCGTCCTCCCTTAACCAAAATTTTCCTAATAAAAAGGGTGATAATAAATTGAAATGAAGAAGTAATTGTATTATTAAATAATTTGGAGCAGTTAAACTAACACTAAAAAAAAATCCATTTGGCCTAAGCTGCAACCTCCGGTCTTGAGGAATTTAAAAAAATAGTATCCATAAATTATACATTTACGAAGGTTGGAAATCATAATAAGCCGTAGGAAACCTTATGTTTATTATAAATGTAAATGTTTTAAGGAAACAAGAAAATATAATAATTACTAAAATAGAAACAGAACCTTTAGACACAAAAAGTGGAAAATTATAAATAAATGAAAACGAAAAGGAGGATATTCTTTATGGATACAGCATGACTCGTTCAACATTCCTGACACATGTATTCTAACAAAAAAATCTGTCACGCAAGGGCTGCGTTCACTAAGCAGATTTCCCCACGTGTTTGCATATATCTCAAAACTTAAACGTTCAATGAGAACAATATTTAGTATTTAGACTTAAAATAAAGGTCTTCATAATATAACAGCTTTTTTTTAATGTGGAATGAGTAGGACTGGGAGTTTACTGATGACTGAAAACTAAAATCTGGAAATATCTGGATTAATATTCGATTTAGTGAAAACATATATATAAAAACATTTATAGAACGTTACATTTGAAATAAGATTGTTTTATACACATTTTCGATCCGACGCAAAACAACGGAGATATTTTGACTTTTCGAAATCCTCCCCCTCTAAACCGCCCCTCCCACTAGTCCGATTTTAGCCGTTAACGAACTTTAACTTTATTTTTACCTAAACTGTTTGAATATCGAGTTTGGTAACGATGAAATACAAATTGCGACCACTAGAGCGTTAACAGATACATATATACCGTTTTGAACGGACCTCATTTTCATCATCTACTGGATAGGACCGATGGATATTTGAGGGAATTTCTCGAACCGCGTCTTGAGTACTACCTCAATAGCTGATTTCCCTTAGGGGAAATCTGCTAAAAAAGAACATAGAATCAAATCCAATTTCCAGACAATGCGTGTTCTCCGAATGCTTTAATAAAAACTCTATATAATTAAATTGCGTTTAAAATCAGTAAATTAACCAAATCTTTTTTTTTTCCAAAGATATTTTAATTTTATGTTACTGAAATTTATGATTACGTTCTTCACTGAACATATCAAATTGGTGATGTTTTAAGATCTTTTTGTTAGATCTATTAGTGGCCAAATAATAAAGCGGTTAATTATTTGGTTCGGATTTCCTCTCCTAAAACAACTAACTGGTGGCGTTATGTTGAAGAAATTCGTACCGAAAATTGGCAACGAAATTTTCCAAACCTATGAACATTGCCAAGGTTGCCAGTTGCCATTGACATAAGAACAGTTACAATTTCCTGCGTGATTATGATATTATTAACTACTTTTGAACGGAACTACTACATTTATTTATAAACTTTGTGGATATTGTCAGGAAATGGGAAAACACAAATACCCATCTGAATATACCCGCAAAGGCGACGAATTCCATGGTAGATTTTGAGAATCCTTCAACTGATGAAACCTGATGTGGGTGTGTAGATCTGGAATCCAGGAGTGGGATTAATTGGTAGTTTGGCACGAATCTTGAAGAAGCAGGTCGGAATTACGTTTTGGTTAAAACACTCATTTAGTTCATGAAGTAGAGAACGATTTGGAAGGCTTCCAAGATACTGGCTGTGCTGCTAGTAATGTTCTAACACATTCTCAAATCTGCAGCATGATTGATTGTCATTACAGAATGTCGAGTATATGGCTATAAAAAGGTTACATGTTGGAATGTTTTTTATCCAGAAATAGTTCCTCTAATTGAGATACCTCTAGCGGAAAAGTGATGAAAAAATAATTCATTAGTGTAAAAATCGGGACTTCCTCGAAAATAGGAACAGAAGTGGAAGCGACTCTTTAAGAGGCTGAAATCTGTAACAGTTTGCTTTTCATCTATTATTTAAATTGACAACAGCTAATTGAGACAAGCTATCTAAAGGTGACCACTTTCTGACATTGTAGCACATCGAAAAGGGAGCCGAGGCCCCTCTGTTGTGTGGAATGCATGTTGCTTGGCAGTACTGGGAAAATAGAGGACAACTGAAGTTTAAGAAGTGACTTAAGGGTAGTTCCAGCTCACCGAAATCGCTTTCTAGCCAATAATAACTGCATCTACCGACGCAATAGTTCTGGGGAAATGTTTGCGTAAGATGAGCAGACTCCCAAGTACTGTAATGACACACACACGGCATTATTAATTTAATAATAAGAGTTCCCAAGAAATATTAAAACATGACTGAATACGTTTAGAATTTTCATTAAATCAATTAATATCTCGTGTCCAGCTTACGTTTAAAACCTTGTTTTATTAGGCGTTTAACTATGGGAGAAATTTAGAACAGAATAATGTGTCGTTCCGTCACGTGGGACATTTACTTAGTTTATGCAACCCCTGCATGAGACATTTTTTTTTATTTATGTGAGTGGCAGTGCAACTATCTCATTCAATTTAGGTTTATTTAAAAATAAACGTAAGTAGGAGCCATTAGAACTCGTATGTCAACAAGATAGCAACTTCCTCAGCCTTAATTCCTAAATCTAATTACTAACTATCCCATCCCTTAATCTAACTGTCCCATCCCTTAATTATTCAGATGCTAGAACAAAATTCAAAATTAAAGTCAATAGTGACAATGAAGTGGGTTCCAGGACATGAAAACATCGGACGTACAAACGAAGTGGACAAACTCACCAAACATGCTACCCTGAGACTTCTGACTTTAACGTAATGACCCTACCAGACCTACATTTACAAATACTGCAGACAACATTAAATGAATGACAAAAATGTTGGCAAAGAGCATCAGAAAATCATCTGCGAGAAATTAAGCCTTGTATAAGCGAGTGGTCATCAAGGAGACGTGACAATAGGACGAAGACGAAATGTGCTAACGTGACTTAGGATAGGATACTCACATTTAACGCACTCATACCTCATGATGAGAACAGAAAGACCCCTCTGCAGAAGGTGCCATGAACCAGTAACCATTATACACATACTGACTAACTGCAGAATCATTGAATACTTAGAGACTCCACATTACATGTACGAACGTCTTACAGACATGAGCCCACATATCGACAATAGAATAAATCACCTTAAAAAATTTAAATTGTTTTACAAAATTAACTTCTCTTCCTTTTGATTTTGACTTAGTGAGAAATTTTAGATTTCTAAATTGATGATGGTATTTTTATTGGACTTTACTTTGTACAAACAATATTTTACATTTCCCGTCACAATGTTTAGGATTTACACCCGAGTCCGGCATTTTTGACTCCCTCTATAGTTTTTCGTACATACCTCATTTATACTTTGCTGTATGGAAAAAATGCATATTACAAAAGTTAATTTAAATAACAAAGCAAAAAACTTTCTTTATATGCACGTTTGAATGAATAGATTACGAAATATCGCGATTTTATATTTCACACCTCCCTTATAACCCTCTCTCCTGTTAGCACCTCGAAATTTTAATGTAGCATATAATCAAGAAGGTGTTAATACCAAATCACATAAGGAGTTTCGTTTAGTTCGGTTAAGTCTTTTATGTCATCTAAAATTGTTGACTCCCACTATAGTTTTTAGCTTATAAATCGGTATAAGACAAAAGTGTATATAACAAAAGTTCCTCTAAATAAAACAGTAAACAATTTTTGTTATGTGCATATTTGCAAAAAAAAACCAATAGGAGACGAAATATCGCTATTTTTAATTTCAGGCTGTCCTTATAACCCCGTCTCCTGTTCGTCTCAGAGAATATTAATATAGACAGAAACCTAACCTGTTTTAATAGTAATATACATACCAAGTTTCATAAAATTCGGTTCAGCCGTTTACGTATCTATAAAGGACATTCATTTTTCAAACAAACATTCATTTTTATTTATATACAGAAATCTACTAGTATATAGGTATAGTATATATATATATATAACCACCTTAAATTGTTGTCTTTAATACTAGTCTAATGTTTATTTGTTGTTTTTATTACTTGTATTTAATGTTTATTTATCGTGTTTAATTTTTTTCTTTGGTACAGTTTTTTTGTTATTTTTCTATAATTTTGTTTATTTTACATTGTTAAATTTTGAGCAAAATCGCCTAGTTGTCGTTGCTACTGTATAAATAAATAAAGAAAGAAAAAAGGAATAACTGCCACGGTGCATGCATTTCTTGGGAATCAAACGTGCAAGGGGAAAACAAGAGGTACGATGGTAATATTTTTTTTTTTTTTTTTAAACAATTTGATCTGTGGGTGAGCGTTGGGTGGGTCCTAAGGAAGGGGTGTAAGCGGAGGAGGGCCGGGCCGGCATTAATCAGACAAAGTGATCCGGGCCTTGGGATCGGGAGAGTCAATTATTCAAAAATTGCCGCCCCCCAGCGAGCACTTGGGTCAACAGACACCACCCGTGGGACAGATAGTTGCCGAGGGACAGAGGTACCTCCCTCCCTCTGTCTACTTCCTACCCTTAATATTTATACCTGTTACAGCCCAGCCTTCCACCACGTAAATGCACTGATACCCCTGCCCTGATCTTTATGCCGAATATCAACCACAGAATCAGATCAGCTTAGTCTAAAAAGAAGAGGATTTTTTTTTTCTACTTAGGTCAATTTTTTATAATTACTTATTTTTAAGAAATTAGTTACTCGGGGTGTCTCAATGGCGCAATTATTCAGACTTTCTTCAAATTTCCACCGATACTACCCACTGGAGTTTATGAATTAGGTCTCACCAAACACAGACAGACGGACACACACACACACACACAAATATTTATTGCGGCTGCAATTTTTTGATATCACCAAAATCCATATGTAACCCTTCCCGTTTCCCCTTTTCTTCTTCCTAGTACAATAAAGAATGTGCTTCCGCTGTATTAGTCTATATATTCTGGGTTAAGTTTTTTAGATGTTTTTATTGTATTGACTTTATTTAATTATTTTATAAAACATATGCCAGTTGATGTGAGAAAGGTTTTACGTGATGTTATTTAGTTTTAGGAAAGATAATTTTTATCTTGACTCGTTTTTTAAAATATTTTAATGGATATAGGTTAATTATTGTTTTTGGTGTGCCAACAATGCACTGATTTTGATGCACTGTATCGAAAGTGCTCATTCGCTTTAATAAATTGTTACTGCGGATGTGTGTCCATTTTTTCCTTTCAATATGTTACCGTTTTATTAGAAAACTTGTGATCTGGTGACCACAGTGTGTATAGGGTCTGAAGATCTCATGAATTTTTCAACAAAAATAAAATTAGAATTGTACTCCTTTATCTCGATTTTATTAATTTTCTACTTTCTACCCATTGACATTTATTGGTCAAATATAAAACTGTTCCAATAATATTCCTAACGCCGTTTAAATTATATATTTTGATATGTAAAAGCAAATTCTTAGTGTTATAAGTATAATAGGTTATAAACTAAATAAAAATTAAAATAACAAGTAAAATTTGTGCTTTCAATGTATCCGTCACGCAGAGCCATTTTATGTCCGTTACGGGGCGTTTTATTTTCTATTTCTTCCTAAATAAGTGTTTTAAGTAAAGTTTCTGCCCAATTTTATTTCTTTACTTTTATAATGATACTTAATTAGTTGTAAAAATACTTAGTTAGAAAACTTGTGTCTTTGTTTAAATATCTTATCTTAATCCAATCTCCACTGAAGGAAATAAAGCGGAATGTCAATATATGTAAAACACATGAGATGTTTACTTTTCACTGAACATGTTTCACAGAATTAGGTACCTTTGGGACCAAAGGGAGGTTCCATTCCAAGGAAAGATTTGTTACATTCAGTTTTTTTGCTGGAAAGCGTATGTAAAACTAAGCATATGGATATCTCAAGCAGTGCTAATACTTCGTCCACCGCCTTATTTTGGCTGAATTTTAAATGATTATGTGTTCTTCTACCCATGAGGAAAGCCCACAATTACTAAGTGACAAAATACATTCAAAACAGACCGAAGTCACAAGCTATTGACTAAGGGATATACGGTAATTGGGAAGCCTCCTGGATCCAGGTAATCTTTTTTTTATCGTCAAAATATGACCACAATCTTCCTTGAAAGATAAAATGGCAGAAGGTCAAAATATTAAAAACACATTAATAACGTTCATTTAAATTTGTCTAACTCAACACATTTCATATCCTAAATGACCTCTGAAATGTACAAATATATAGAGAGATTCGATCCAACTACTGACGGTAAGGTTGAATCTCTTTTATATACTTCCGTGCTTCAAGTTCTTTAGAGGCGTCATGTTTCACGTGAAACATATCGAAAGAAATATGTAAAAGTGAAAGTGATTTCAGTTTTTTTTTTTTTAGTTTTTATTCATGGGGTGAAATTTATGTAATTTATATTCCGAAATACATTACAAGCACTTTCCTCAGCAGTCAGTGATGTGCATAAAATTGAGGAGATACTCAGTATCGATAACCTAGAAAAACTACACACGATTTACTGCTTCATCACGTCAGCATGCAATACTCAGGAATCTATAAGTGCTGATGGACCACACTCCAGTTAAATGTTATATTAAGACGGAAAAGGGTTTATAAAATGCTTTTAGTTATCTTTTATGTACTATATTTTACTATTTACACTACATTGCTTTTTTTTGTTTGTTTTCTTTATTGTCATATTATTGTTAATCACAAGAACTTGGATTTAATTATTTATTTAAAATGACAGAATTGTTATTTGTTTATTTAATTTGTACAAGATGTAAATCTTTAACAAATTAATATATATTTTATTCTATTCTATATTCGGAACTACATAGAGCAATGTAGGATTATAAGAATAGCTTCCAAACTATAGTTCTAATATATTTTAAGAATCTTGATAAAGCACTGTCCAAATAGATGACAAAATTACCTAAGATGGGGAGGCCCAGCATTCTTTCTCTTTACTTTTTTTTCATTATGGCCCTCGCTTTGTAAGTAGCCCTGTTTTAAATCTGAAAAGGGTAAAGGGAGTTGAGCAAAAACGTCTGAAAGGTGGTTGGGGCTAGGGAGTGAGGGTGACTTCAAAGTCATGAGGAGATTCCGGGAAATGAAAATCATAATAGGAACCTTTATAAGAAAAGGGCCGGAGCGTAGGGCGAGGAGGGGGATGAGGGGGGGGGGCTGCATAATGGACTGGCCTAATTAGACAAGCCTTGGTCAGCAAAGCCCTCACTACTGTATATATTAATAATAATGGCGACCCTATTAGAAGCCTGCTCTGGTCCCGGTGTCGGCTTGCCCTTTCCTATTGACCTCTGTCCACCGTCTCCTTTTCACCGTGTCGTCTTCATTCATCCCCCACCCCACTACTCCCTTCTCCATCATCATCAATACTCTCCTTCCGAACGCCTTTATAGTCACCCCCAACCACCATCAGCCACACTATTTCCCTACTTATCTGTTTTTATAGTTGTACAAATCATAGTTCCTCAGCTGATACATGTGCCAACCACCAAGATTTTGGTTGGTAAGTCTCGATCAGGAGGTTCTCTCCCTACTATACAATTTGGAGCTTTCAGTAGTGAGTTCTGCTCCTGAACAGGCATCGTTTCACGTAAATTAAGTAAAGACAACAAAACAATCAAGAAGTGCTCTATGTTATTATGGCGTAAACTTTTTGCAACGAAGCGTAGTTCATTGGTATAACTTGGGTCAAGATTTTGCTACATATTTATGCGGGGTATTTCAGGACTAAATGTCCTGGCTGAAAATACGAATTAAGGATCAAAAAATAAGAAAAAAAATCATGTGAAGGTGTGTTTGTTGTTACATTAGTTTGACATGGATGGAATACTAACATGATATTTTTTCCCACTACACATTAAATATATGCAATGTGATTAATAAATTTCCAATCAGCACTGGGAACATTCAATAACAGTTATTATTTTGTTTGATGCTTTCGCGGTGTACTCATCATTATGCTTCGCATTTATACTAATGGAGAATACACCGATATAGAGTTTGTGAAAGGTTTATGCAATGGCAATGCTAATGGTCGAACATATTCCCTGTAATTCCCTAGTAAAGATTGTCAAACAAGTCTATCTTTAGATCCACGTTTCAACGTCTTAGAGAAACTGGTACATTTGCTATAATGCCGCATGCTGTTGGTCCCTTTGACTGTTTACGAAATGAAATGCAAAGTGCAATTGTATAGAAATATTTTAATAATAGAAAGTATGATATTGCTCGAACAACTGCAACAGAATTAAATATTCCGCCTACCACAGATTAGAGAACTTTCGTTGCGGTTAGACGTAACCAAAACCTTTACCCCCAAGTGGTAGGTACAAAATTTTGAGTGAAGAAGAATTTTTTTCCTATGGTGTATTGTTGTGTTGCTGAAGAAGTGTCATGTTGAGCCAATAAAATAATCAAGAAGGCTAGGTATTTTTATTGCCAATCTTTTGGCGTAATATACAGTTTATAAATATTTTTCCTGCTCCCGACAAGAGGGAAGCCCCTAATATTCCAAGAAACACACTAGGGAGGGCGCAAAAAGAACAAACTGAGGACTCCACTTGCCTTGTGACTGTCACTAAATAATAACAAAAGCATCAGAAATATCTGCTTCGAAGGAGCCCGAATCCTTTAGAGAGCTAATCATACCTAGACTATGAACTACGACTATTAGCTAGTAGGTATGAAAACCACGACATTTGTGTATCCCTTGCATTGTTCAACAATCATTGATTTTAATAAGATTTTTACAAAGGAAGGAGATACTTGTGTATTTAATGATATGCCAGTTACCCAATATTATTTAGCCACTATATTACCGCAAGGAGGAAAAGGTGAACAACATTTGAACACCATTTTTTTTCAACACACTTTTTTTTTCATATTAAACGCTACTCTAGCGCCAAGGGTGACATTTCTTCCCTTAGGCGGCTTTATATATACAGATACGAGGGCATCTCCTAGTGCATTTGAGCAATTGTCACATTTGATTATAAATAAAATAAGTATGAATAATTGATATACATTAACTTTTACATTTATTATAGTTGTATTTCATACTTTTTAAATACTTTTATATTGTCAAAATGTGAGTCCGAGTTTGCTCAGTCAGCAAGAGAAATTCAATTTTCTATTTTGCCAATCTTATAGAACAGGCGTGGTCAACCTTTGACTTGTTGCGGGCCAAAATTTAGTGTGCAAATATGTTCGCGGGCCGCTTTTAAAAGTAGTGCATTTTAAAGTAGTGTCCATAGTTTTTAACGATAGATATCAGACATGAATTTATACGACAATGTATTTATAATACAATTTATTAAGATAACAAAATTAAATGAAAACAATAGGTACAACATTATAATTAAATCGTAAAATTTGGATCGTTATTACGAACAACGAAAGTGAAATAGCAACACCGAAATCAATAAGACACTTGAACTTGAATTTTGGGAAACTAATCCATCGATGTTTAGATTAATTCCACTGTTACAACAACGAAAATAATTTTCCAAATTATCCTCAGTCAGCCTTGTACGACGTTTTGATTGATTAACTTTCATTATTGAAAAGAACTGTTCGCACTTATAAGTACTGCCAAACGCACTAATCTCTCCACATATTACTCATTTGGAGTAAGTAGTGTAATATTTTGGTTGAATAAGGATTTTCAAAGTGTCTTGCAGGCCGGTGGTTGCCCACATATGTAATAAAACATCGTATCAGCCTCTCTTCTTTTAGCAGATTTCCCCCAAGGGAAATCAGCTATTGAGGTTGTACTCATAACGGAATTTTCGAAATTTTTCTTCAAATGTCCATCGATCCTACCTAGTAGATGACGAAAATGAGGTCCGTTCAAAACTGTATATATACATATTTGTCTGTTACCACTCTAGCGGTCGTAATTTTTGTTTGATCGTTACCAAACTCGATATTTAGTCGTTTTATGTAAAAAGAAAGATCAAGTTCGTTAACGGCTGAAATCGGACCAGTGGGAGGGGGGGGGGGGTTTAGAGGGGAGGATTTTCGAAAATTCGAAATATCTCCGTTACTATACGTCGCATCGAAAAATTGTATAGAACAAATCTTATTGCAAATTACATTTACTATAAATATTGTTCGATACATTTATTCTCTTTCTTGAATATTAACCGAGATATTTTCATATTTATTAAGTGTAACAGACAAGCTATGGTTCCGCTAGCTAGTTCGGCCGCTTCTGTAACTGATCGGCTCTCGCATGGAGATTTCTCTATTGTATAACTTTACGTGGGAAATCTGCTTAGTTTACGCAGCCCCTGCGTGACGGACTTTTTTTTGTTACACAAAATCCTCTGTGTACAATATATGATGTATTATTAATTCCAAGTGTGCTCATAATAAGCCTAAAGCATTCATTATCTGATCACTGTATATTGAAGTTGTATTTTTTAAATTTTTGCGTACATTTTTAATCCCTTTAAAGACAATTGTATTATATGTATAACTTATGGAACTAGTTTTTTCTATGGTAGGCTCCTTATAACTAACTATCTTCTACCATTTGTAGATCAATGTTACTCTGGTTCATTAACGTTTCTATCAATCTATTCTATCGTCAAACCTATATATTATTTGTAGGTGGATGTAAACATTTTAAAGTCTGTTTAATAAGGCTCCTAGAGGTAAAATATTTTTAAGATGTTATTTCTTCGATTAATCTAGTCCTTCTGACAATTATGACTTGGTTTCGAATTTTAATTTTACGAAAAGTTGGCATATAAGTCATTGTTCCACCGAGGGAGCGATATGAACTTCGATATCCGATTACAATATAACTAATACTCCTCCCCTTGCTCCTCCCCATGCTTTTGTTATAAATTTAAATAGGATTTCAAAATTACCTTTGTCCTTCTAACACATAAGCGGGATGAAGACCATTGGGGATTAATCGATTTATGCTAAGCCTATCGGCACATAAAACGATTCTTTTCGGATATAAAGGCCTATTGATTCATTGGGAAAGGGGGCTTATGAGGAGGGCAGACAAATCATTTTTTACCGATTCACATAAAGCAGGTGAATGGTGCTCTAATCCCTGAGACAGATCTTTGTCGATCTAATGCTGCATTGAGCCAGCCACGCAACAAAGATAATTATGGCCTCTTGTAGCTTTCCCTTGACTGATGGCGTCCCTTCAGGCGCGGACAAAGCGACTCTTCTCTTGTGAAAAAGTAGCTCAAAGATTAATCATATTCAATCCTGTTGCGCCACTGTCCCTTCTTTTGGTCGGCTAACAATGTGTCCAGCTCTTTAACCATTTACAAAGGCCTCCTATTCTTTAGCCGATCATAAGCTGGGCCTGGGATTTGCCAACGCCACTTCTTAATGTATCCCATTAGGGCTGGCAGTCTGCTTCATCTTTTAGAATTGAAATCCATCACGCCTCTTTTTCGTTTTATTTCATTTCTATTGTGTTAGCTTTCCGCTATTGTTTACTATAATGTTAAAGTACATTAGAGTATTAAGGCATATTTTGATGACTCGTGATACTGAGAGACGGAAAAATGTACTGTCATGGGGATGTAGGTATACTTTTCCAACATTCAAGAATAAAATTGATTCCTATTTAAGAAATATGTGCGCTACAGTTTTTTCTTCAGGTAGTAAGGTCTATATTCTGGTTCTCCATCGTTTGTCTGTAACTTATTGCTGCTATACGGAATATGAGATAATTATTATTTTCCCTTAAGGGAAATCAGCTATTGAGGTCGTACTCATGACGCAATTTTCGAAATTTTTCTTCAAATGTCCATCGATCCTACCTAGTAGATGACGAAAATGAGGTCTGTTCAAAACTGTATATATATAAATATATGTGTCTGTTACCGCTCTAGCGGTCGCAATTTTTTTCTTACCGTTACCAAACTTGATATATAATCGTTTTATAAAAAAAAAACGATCCGCTATATACTAATAATAGACCTGTGTAGGTGTAGGTGGTAACTCCTCCTTATTATCTGTAATTTGCTTGTTTCATTTAATTTTATGTATAGTTTATAGATTTTTAGTTTTTATCTTTGAAATACGCTTATCGTTTTTAACTTTTTTAATTTAATCAGCTGACTATTTATTACATTTTCAATTGCTTTTATCCTGGATTTATTTTGTTTTTATTCTTTATTTTTTGTGTTTGTCTTGTGCCTGTTTTTTACACTGTTGGCCATGTTATCTATGATTATTACATTTACTTAAGGTTTTCTTTGTCAGCAGGAGCGCTGACTCCGAAAGTGCACTTTGCATAAAATTAAAAAAAGTCCGTCACGCAGGGGCTGCGTAAACTAAGCAGATTTCCCACGTGAAGTTTTACAATAGAGAAATTCCAGAATAGAGAGTCAAACAGTTACGGGAACGGCCCGAACTAGCTCTTGACGGAAACTCACGACTAGACCCGAAGTTAGCCGATCTCATCTCAGAAGCTGAAAAAAGAAAATTGCAAATATCTCGGTTAATATTCAAGATACAGAATAAATGTATATAACATTATTTATAGTAAATTTAATTTGCAATAAGATTGATTCTATATAATTTTTCGATCCGACGTATAGTAACGGAGATATTTTGAATTTTCGAAAATCCTTCCCTCTAAATCCCCCCTCCCACTGGTCCGATTTCAGCCATTAACGAACTTGATCTTTATTTTTGCATAAAACGTTTAAATATCGAGTTTGGTAACGATCAAAAGAAAATTGCGACCGCTAGAGCGTTAACAGACAAATATATATATAATTTTGAACGGACCTCATTTTCGTCATCTCCTGGGTAGGATCGATGGACATTTGAAGAAAAATTTCGACGTTATGAGTACGACCTCAATAGCTGATTTCCCTTAAGGGAAATCTGCTAAAACAGTAGTAGAGGACAAGGCCTTTTTATTGATCCTTATCAATTGGTTCCTCTACCATCCTGCATATTCCAGAGATATTAAGTCTGAACGAACGAAAATATGAATATAGGATTTACAATTTCTTTATTATTAAGGGATATTGATGAAGGTGGTAAGCATCCAGGGAGACAAAGGCAGATGCGCGTACATCAGCTATGAGGGACTTGAAAAAAAAGAAGAAAAAAAAAGATAAACTTTCTAGATGGATAACCGGTTAAGCTCAGCATAGTGAAAAATTTGGGAAGATACATGAATAAAGAAGACAACAACACTTTAGAAATCGTGATGTTCTTTCGCCAAATGGCGAATACAGGCTCATCATAGTCGCTTGAGCCAAAGATTTAAACATCCGAGGAGGCAATAAATTTAGTAAAGTTTGTTCCGACATTTATTTAATTTTCAGTCGGCCATCGGAGATGTTGCATACACAGTGGAATAACCGTTTACAAAAGTAACTAATCGTATAGGAGGTCAAACATTGGTAGACATGTAGTCAATAAGAGCTCATTGAGTCTTGTGGCCGTCAAAATGTTATTTATGAGCCGGTGGGCTGCGAGAAATCGCCTTGCTCCTCCCGTGTCAACGTTCCCTCGCTGTCAATATAAATAATTCGTCCTTTCGTTTCAAATGGTTTTCTAAATTTTTCATCACCTTAGGCCAATCGTGTATTTTGATATTAGTCGTACATCCTGTCTGGCAGCGGCCGCATCCGCTCTCCCCCACTCACTCTTCCTAGCTCAGTTTACTTCACGCTTTATAACCGGTATGTTAACCTCTTTTTTTTTATATATATACACACATTTTTCTCTTTGTATTTGTGTGATCTTCTGTAGAGATGTATAATTATAGCTACACATATTGAGCATTCAACTGGCGAATGAACTATAAATACATTAAATTAGCACAAATCACTTATGACATCGAAATTTATTTTTTTAATCATTGACAATACTTACAATCCAACTTAAATAAACTGACAATAAACCGTAATGCATTATACAATCAAAATCCAAATATTTTTTGTCTGTCTCACACGTGGTTAATGAATCCTCCCTAATAAAACTTTACTACTAAAAACCCGCTTAGATAAAATCTGTAATTTTCATTTCTCTGGACTGCTTACAAATTCACCTGTCCCATTTCTTGTGATGATTATCCATGAAGTGGTTTTAGTTGTAAGCTACTTACATTTCCAACCTGAGCTAGTTGAATCATAGAAATGAATATTAAAACATTTAATGCAGGAACGTTATTCTTTGAATGGGTTGATGAACATTAACCTTAAATATACTAAGCATGATGAAAAGAGGGCAAACTTAATTTTTAAATGACAGGAAACCCGAATTGAAAATTACTGTTAGTATTATAATTTTAGAGGTCTGACTTTTACAATTATTTTCTTTGGAAGTCATTTCATTCTCAAAAGGTTTAATTTAATTAGTCAAGAACAGAAGAACTCTTTAAAAGTAATTTCTTATTAGCTTTCCCGTACTTTATTCGCGTAGGATAAACGTAAGACTTGTTCAAACATTTATTATTATCATTTTGTCAGAAATGTTTAAGTATGAAAAAAATATTAGATGTACCGTTGTCGTTTTTACAATCAAAACTCGTTACATGATTAGCCTATGAGGGAAACGTTTTTGTCAGAATTAATCACCCCTTCATTTTACTGGTCGTATTTCACGTGTGCTAAATATTATCTTATGAACTACCTCATTTATTTTCTACATTGGCTAATTACATTAAATTTTGGCAAGTGGTCAACTGTGCTTTCACTTATTGCCTGCCTGGTATGAGGATGCGTTCATATTTGATTACCAGTGAATGTTAGTTCATATAGCCACGGTTATCTAAAAAAGAAATTAAGCGATTTTTATGGCCTTAAAAGACTTTTTTTCACACCATATGAGAACCAATATCAGAAAATATTCCTAAAAATGAAAAACTTCTATTACACCTGGTTTTCAATGAAATTCCTAGGAGAGAATTACGCTCTTACATTGAAGTATTGTGAAATCTAAGCTGGGGACCAAGAAAACTTTTCATTTTTATACACATAGAGAATTATTTCTTCATATTTATGTGGGTGTGTGTTTGCCTGTGTTTGGTGTGCCCTAATATATAACCTCCAATTGATGGTACCCGTGGAAATTTGAACAAGGTCTGAATGATTGCGTCAATGAGACACCCCGAATAACTTATTTTCTTAAAAATAAGTAATCATAAAAACTTGACCTAAGTAAAAAAAAAGTGTGTTTGTGTGTGTGTGTGATTTTAAACGGAACTCCTTTCGTCATCTTCCGAGGTAGGTTCGTTGGACATTTGAGGACAATATTTCGAAAATCGCGTCATGAAAACAATCTCAGTGGCTGATTCCCTTTAAGGGGTGGTTGCCCCACTTTTAACAGTATATTGTGCAAAGTAGGTAAGCAATAAATAAATGAAAAGTTATATTTACTACTTTTTTTTAATTTAATTCAATTACATTAAAATTCGATAGTAAACCTATTCATATTAAAAAATATTCAGAAACATTACTTCATTCCAAACTATTTCCTACAATAATTTAGGACACATGTGAATGAAAGAGGCTTGGGCAAGGATTTAATTAAATGTCTATACTAGATATATAAAAAACTTTTTATTTATCATACAGTTTTGAACATTTTTTACAATGACTCAACTTAGTACAAGTTGATCAGCGAATTTTTCCAAGTTTAAATAAAATCACGCAAATATATCCATAGATATATCGTCTAAATCGGAAATAAGAAAAAAAAACTAATTTCTTAATGTCACTCTATCATGCGTATTACATAATATTATTTGTCTAATATTTTCTATTATTTATTCAAAGCATATGCTCCGAGTTTATAAATGATTTTTTTTTTTAAATAGTGCGATTGAAGGGTTTTTTCTTAAAATAGTATCCACCAGTGATATGCTTAGCCCTGTTTCTGTGGAAAAGAAGTTTACATTCTTACATAATGTATACAAATGATAAAAACTATCAATAAATATGGTTTATGTGTCCAGTACTGTTTCGACTGTGGAACCGATTTAAACCTATTTTCAGAGATCCTAGAGTAGTGTATGATTAAATTAAAATTAAAATGTAGAGTAGTTAAAATTAAATTATGAGACTCACCAAAATGATGGAGAATCCTATGAAAGAAAAACAATAGTCCTGTAGCGGTAAGCGTAAAATTTGGTTAGTAATAGACTTTCCAATGAACAGAACATATCCCTTATAAAGAAGTCTAAATATTTCCCCACCAAAGCCGGGTGCCGGAATTAGTTAAATATAAAACTCAAACCGTGTATCACTCATCATGGCCAAAGTATCAATATCATTACATTCTACTTTTCCTGCTTCGGCTAGAAATAATAGTAAATGTTTCTGAGACAAAAAAATCTGAAATACTAAATCAAGAGAGGTTCCAAGTATTTTTAATTCCAATACTTTCATAATTCATGTTCTTCAATAGTTTCTATTTTATCCCATTAAATGACACAATTAAAAGAGGAAATTATTCGTTATAGCGCTTTCTCTTTGATTCTTCTCTTAGAAATGTGGTTATAATTGTTATTGATGGATGAGAGAAACTCTCAAATTAGCTTCATTCATTAATAACAAGAGATAACAAATGCAAGAGATAATTTATGATTACGAAATAAATTTGAACTTTGGCTTCTATTCAATATTACTTACTCCACAATACGTTTTATTAAAGCAAACGACCTATTATAATACTTTATTTAACAGAATTATTTGGATGAAGAATTCAAGAAAAATAGGGTGAAGCCAGAACTAGAGGAACCTTTTTTGTTTTACAGTTACCGTAGTCGTTTAATTTAAGATTATAGTTTTAGTTTGTTATTAGCTGATATGAGATCATGAGGAGGAGTGGAAATTTAAAATAGTGGTAAAATCCATATTCAAAATATTTATGTTCTTATGAACCGGACCAAAAAAATATTATATAACTAATCTTCTTAAAAAACAGAATACGATTCATTTTTCAGAACACGGACACTAGTTACTTGTAGTATTCTGTTTTCAGTTTTAAGAAAACTCCCACTCTTAATTATTTCACATTAACAATTAGTCAATGTATAACGTAACGTTTTATTTACTTATTTTGGAGCATTCGCAGCAAGGCGATATTGCTCATCAAAAAAGAACAAACAAAAATAACAATAACGCAATTAAATAATAAACCTCAACTAAATAACAGAATGCAGACAAATAACAAAACAAAAAATTAAAAACAAAAAAAAATTACGTAAACAGTTACATACATACTTTCAATGGTTAAAAACAAGGCTAAAATCAAATAAATGAAAATTTGTATGAATAAAATGAACAGATTAAATTTTCTAATATCTAAAATATTTACAATCATATGCTCTCACTTTCTCTATCACACAAACAAACACGCACATACAAACACGCACGCACGCACATACACACACGCAAACACACACACACGCACACGCACGCGCGCACACACACACACACACACACACACACACACACACACACGCACGCACACATACAGTAAAACAGTTTAGCTGGAGTTTAAAATATTTAATTTAAGAATGATTAAAAAGGATTTTAAAATGTAATAGTTCTAAATTTATGAGTATATGTTAATGCCATGTATATGTTGGAGTAGTATGGGAATGTGTGGGCTACCTTCAGTAAGAAAGTCCTGTAAGTCATGAGGGATCTTTAGATGGTCACGTCTTTTGCAGTCTGTTAGTATCTGTTTTATTGTAAGCGGAGCATTACACACATTGCAGTTAGGCATTCTCTTCTTTTCAAATAGGTAACCATGGTTAGGAGAGAATGACCTATACGTAGTCTCGTAAGGACTACTTCGTCTCTCCGTGGAAATGCTTCAAATTTATCAATCCATGTCTTAACTGTAGTTTTAATTTGTCTCAGTTTGTTGTCTGTTAATAACCAGTCCTGTTGCCATTCTTGGAGTATGTTAGTTTTAATGTAGTTTTGTAAGTCGTCCGAAGTTATTTTTTTATTGGTGTTTTTATTCCAAGCCTAAATACCAAGTATTTTTTTCATCAAACGTATACAATGTGTCATTTAAGAATTAGGGAGCGAGACGTCATCTATGATTTTGAAATATATATATATATATCTTCCAACTCTGTGCAGGAAAATGAGATCGCATTGGGAAGTTGTATAAACTCTCATTGTTTTAAACTTCCACTAAAAAATTAAGTTAAATTTGAATGGACCAGTAAAAGCAATGATTTTAGCAGATTTCTTAGCAATTGTTTTCTATATAATGAGATATTTTTATCCGATATATAATGTATAAAATCACGTAGTAAAACAGTCAATTTTACTTTCGCTTCAGATATTGGAAAATCCACCCCGATTTCACCTAAATATTGAACAATATATTAAGTTAGAATAACTTCGTAATAATTTCAGATTAAAGTTTCGATAAGAATGTCAATTTTATTTTCAAATAAACACACTTAAAAAAATTGTTCAAAAATGATAATGTGATAAAAATGCTGTCTTTGGATAAAGATGGTATAAGTTTGACGATTTGGCATTATCGCTCTGTAATCTCTAGGTTGGATAAGAGTTTACTGCATACGTGTAGGAAGCACATTTGACAGAACAAAAACATGTGCAGCCTTTCAAGCAGGCGGGAGGATAGAAATTTGAAATTAAATAAATAGAAGAATAGGGGTAGAAGAAGTATGGAGAAAACAGTTCTTTAAATGTGACTGGAATTGATGACAATATTCAGGTTAGCAAGTGTTACTTACTTCTGTCACGTTACATTGATTGAGGTGGGCCGGATTGGAAAATGAGATACACACTGAAGTTAGCATTGTACTAAGCGATTCGATGAAATAACGTAATCAGAGAGAAAACAAAATAATCTTGAATCCAATACTGACGGCATATTGACAAATATATCAATTTTTGGCGAATGCTAATCACTTATTATATATTATAGAGATCATTGGCAGCCCCCGAGTGAGACCCAAGGGATTCGCAATCAGAGTTTACGTAGAGAGTGTTTAACTCAACATACAACCCAAACTTTGGAAGGAATGGAAAGAGTTGTCTCCCGTAAACTTATTGGCCTCAATATATTCAGGAGTCAGTGATGAGTTCTCTGAGTGTTAGCTTGCCTGTGGACGGGATCAGAGAGAGTCATCTCACGGGACTGCCAGACGTATATATTTGCCAGACTCCTGCTAAACAACAAGCGCTACGACACTAGCGCGCTCTTGTAGCGAACTCATGAACTAATGTTCTCCCTTGGAGAGGATCGAACCTGCACCTACTTTTACCTCCAGCTTTCTGAGGGTAGTGGTAGTACCTATGCCTTAACTCGTACGCCTCCCACCCAATATCCTGAATAGAATCTAATATTTACAAATTCTTTATATTTAATTGAATAGATGTAGATTTAATTGAATAGAACAGGTTAAGGCTTGGGCCGTGGACTGAATTGGGCCATTTAAAGACTTAAGTAATGGTCTGAATGCACTTCAGATGCGTTCGTTGCCCTGAAATAAACTTATGCGAGGAACTTTCCAAATCACCATGTCATACAAATCACAACAAGAGTTATACCATATTGAATCTGTCAAATATTTTACAGGGTGACCATAACCACCAATAAAATAATTCTACCGATTATATTTGTCATATATTTCTTTGAACTATGCTAATTCCCTCATTGCCGGCTTTTATCCAAACTTTTCTTCTCTCTATCTGTAGATTCAGCTCTATTATTTTTAGCATCCTACATTCGTAAGGATAGTTCAATAGTAACGCTGTTTTGAGTATGTCTCACTGAAGGATAGTCCCCTCCTTTTTTAGAGAAATGTTCCTTGCGGAAGCTTAACACAACTACAATGTTCATTTGCTACCTGGTTCATAACAGGTAAATTACAATATCAACAGTGACAGGACAAGAGCAACAGTAGGAAGTAGGGGGTAAAGATTTATTTAAGAGCGTTGACAGGGGCCGCCCCAGTTTTAGGCTCCCCCAGCCCCTAGTGATAGTAGGGGGCATGATGTGACCTTGAGCAGGCGTGGGAACACTCGTTCACAATAGTCCTTCACCATCTCCCTGTCCTCTGTCCTATCAACAGGTCTGCAGCTTCCACTCACAAACGCCCTCTTCAACCCCGCCAAGAATCAGGAAAATTGTTTGTATCTCATAGGCAACTAGATTTCAATACCGGCACTATAAGCCCTAAAAGTTCTTTAAACATTTCATTCTCTTACCGTCCCATGATTGGTCGAAGGCTGGTCACCCGGCTTAGGTGAGAGGTCAAGTCAGCTTGACGTATTTCCGGGCTCATTATGGTAGCATTACAAAACAAAGACAGCTAATTCTTTATTGAAGTGGGAACTCAATTAACTCGCGATGGTTAGGGGTCTTCGCGATGCTGAGTGGCCATAGATCGAACGGATAGGAGACCATTCTCAAAGCTCGGTGACAGCACAACTGAATATAATTTAGAGTCAAACTTTAAGGTGAAGGTTAAGTTAAGTTAAACTTTGGAAGGTGAAGGGTAGGAATAAAGATCGTAGTAAAATGCCCTTCAAAATGATTTATTTTAGATCACACGCTTCTTCAGTCGCAGTGGAGTCACAAGGATACTCTGGTCCTGGCTGGTTGAACATGGAGCGTTTTCTCTGAAAGTGCTCTTCCCGAATTAATAAATCAGTGTGAAGGATTAGGTCCTTCTACTACGATCCTGATAATTTAGAGTGCTATCCCGTGGTTGAAACCTCTATTATAATAGTGCTATACATCCCACAACCTACTAAACGTTCTTTATTTGGATGTTTATTGAGCATCAATGTTAGACTTTCCTCTTGGTTTACATGCGCTAACTCGAGATCAAGAGGAAATTGAGTAAAAAATAGAACAACATAATAGTCAGGTTTTGCAGAGGAAAAAAGACAATATGTTCTCTCAGCATGTCATTTGGTGTAATGTCGTGACGACGAGACAACTCTACAGAAAATATGAGAACTGTTACTAACCAATTGCAAACCAGTAGTTGTTCTATATGTGGAAATCTATAAGCATCGTCTGATTATGTGTGCTTGAATGTCACGACTGTATTAAAAGAAATACTGCACAATATTAGCATCCTTTTGAAACCGAAGGATCTTGTCAGCTAGATTTATCATAATCCTACGTTTGCATAACTAAATACTCGCCTCTTTAATGCTCATTTTCATTCACATAACGTATATATTCCTAAGTTATGCTCTGGAGAAGCATACATACTTAGTCAATTAAACAATACTAAAAATTCTAAAGGGACCACTAGAGCTGAGAAACGACGGAATGTAGAGTGTTGGGAAAGTTAAAAGGTTATGGAAAATTGTATTTGAGTCTAGGGTTATGTAGAAGGAAGAGGGATGAACCAGGTGAAGGGGAGGAGGGAGTTGTGTGAGCTTCAGGCTGACGGTGACAAATAGCAGTTTGTTCGTGTTAGAGTTTACCCATGGTTTATCAGAGTAAAGCTTCGAACCAGCCAACAACAGGCCATTCCTTTGCCCCACTAATAAGCATTCCCTCCCAGCCCTAACCCTCTGGCTCGTTCCTTTTCGATTAGCTCCCTTCACAGAGATTTATATTATTTATGAATGATTTCCAAGTTTTATTTGAGAAATAATATAAGTCATTTAGGGGTTAATTTATTTTCTTAAAAATAGAAAATGTATATGCTTATATATTCAAAAAAAGTCCGCCACGCAGGGGCTGTGTAAACTAAGCGGATTTCCCATGTGAAGTTTAGCAATAGAGAAATCTACATACAAATACAAACGGTAATGAGAAATCTTTCAGTTAATTTTAATAAATTCCCAACTGAAACGGCTTCTGAATTGTAAGAATAATTTATATTTTAATAACTCAAATTTTAGTAGTTCAAGAACTAAAGAAGGGGGGGAGGCGGATGAACAGAACGTATTTGCATAAATCTCACAAAGTAACTAAGGTAAGGTTAGAAGAAGCTTCCACCAGAGCCTAACAGTTACGGAAACGGCCGAACTAATCCGAAAAAAACCCGACCACATGTCCCACACACTTCATAAAAATGCAAATATCTCGGTTAATATTCAAGATGGAGAATAAATGTATATAACAATAGTACATTTAATTTGCAAAAAGATTGGTTCTATACAAATTTTTGATCCGATGCATAATAACAGAGGTATATATATATAAAATTTTGAACAGACCTCATTTATCTTCATCGTCTGGGTAGGATCGATGGACATTTGAAATTTTTTTTCGAAAATCACGTCATGAGTACGACCTCAATAGCTGATTTCCCTTCTGCTAAAATAATGCCCATATTGTCTATTCTATCTAAAAATTCAAAGCAAACAGCAGTTTTGTTTAACACAGATATGAATTTTATCATTTTGTATATCATTTAACACGGTAACTGAAGACAACATTTCTGCTAACTTTTACTACCGCGCACACGGGGTCTGTTTACCCCGTACATCAAGTAAGGTTTATACTTTGGAAAGTCCATTTATATGTCATTTATCCAAATACCTAAAAGAATATGACATAGATAAGGATACGAATTTCATCATTTCTCTCATAAAATGTTTCTATTTAAAATTCATCTATTATCATCGAAAATCAGTAGTTTTGTATTTTTCACAATTTTATACTGCTTTATTCGTCATTTTATCAAATATTTTCATATAGACTCACTGATAATGGTTCACAGAATCATTAATTAGAAATCAATATTAGTCTTTGAATATGACTGATAATTTATGAAACTTAATAAAATCATTTATTCGAATTCTATTCATTTATCACTTGGTTTGAAATCATCCCAGAGGCAATTCTAGCAAAACCCGTGTTTCAAGGATTCTTCTGGCACTATCCAATTACAACAGAGTTAATATTTGTTTAAAATATGTGTTTATCAAATGAAATCAAAACAATTTTTATTCTGATCATTTTTTTTAAATGTACAAAACGTATACTAGAAAGGGAGGGGGGATTAATTGCCTGTGTAAAAACTGTACTGCGTATTGAACTATATTAGAACAAAAAATAAATAAAAAAGATTTGAAATCATGAAACTTTATTGATAACGCCACGTCGCAATGTATAAAGTCCGTCACGCAGTGGCTGCGTAAACTAAGCAGATTTCCCGCGTGAAGTTTAACAATAGATAAATCTCCATGGTATCACAACACCACCGTGAATATTAAGTGAATAAATACAAACGATAATAACAAACCTCCCGACAAAAAGCATCTGAAATCTAAACAAACAGTTCTGCCCGTTACAACCCGTAACTTCTTACCGGAATGAAAAACAATTACTATGATATATCTGAATATAACGTATTAATTTGATTGAAAACTATTTTCTATATCTAGTATTGTAATTTATAATGAATCAGAATAATTTTTAGGGGGGTATTTAAGCTTTGAATGATGTATTTTATTACATAACAGAGTATTGTTAGTGTGACACGAGTAGTAGTGGGGGTTTACT
Organism: Riptortus pedestris; assembly: GCA_019009955.1. Taxonomy (NCBI): domain Eukaryota; kingdom Metazoa; phylum Arthropoda; class Insecta; order Hemiptera; family Alydidae; genus Riptortus; species Riptortus pedestris. Next base: position 53,417,691 of record CM032233.1, on the reverse strand, counting down.
GGTGGCTGAAAACTGAAAATGCAAATATCTCGGTTAATATTCAAGATAGAGAGTAAATGTATAAACCAATAATTGTAGTACATTTAATTTGCAATAAGACTGGTTCTAAACAATTTTCCGATCCGACGTATAGTAACGGATGTATTTCGAATTTAAAAGAATCCTCCCCTTTAATTCCCCCCCTCCCTCTTGTCCGATTTCAGCCGTTAACGAACTTGATCTTTGTTTTTTACATAAAACGACTAAATATCGAATTTGGTAATGATTAAACAATAACTACGACCGCTAGAGTGCTAGCAGACAAATATATATATATATATATATATATATATATATATATATATACACAGTTTTGAATGGACCTCATTTTCGTCATCTCCTAGGTAGGATCAATCTACATTTGAAGAAAAAATTCGAAAATCGCGTCATGAGTACTACGACAATATAGCTGATTTCCCTCGAGGGAAATCTGCTTAAAACTTGTACGGGGTCAATGGACGCCTTATGAATTTTTTACTTGTTAACCGAGTAGATCGAACTAATCATTTCAGCTGTTCCGCCATTGAAGTTAATTATTTTATTAATTACCGATACGCCTAATCAAGGCCTCATATGAGATCCTACCTTGTTTGGGAGGATCTACTGCTCACCTTTACAACTTAGCAATCTCTCCATATCTCATCAAATAAAATTACTGTATTTTATTTTTCACCCAATTCATTCAATAATTATTATTTTATTTTTCAAGCTTTTTTTGGAGATCAATTAATTAAATTAGGTTTCATTTGATGAATGCCTTTTTTGACATCTTTCAAGATGGGACAAGCCTGAGGACATTTATTGTAATTTAAACGCCCTGAAAATTGACCACTCAGCTCAGGTTTCCTAATTGAGACTTAAGAACACGAAGTAAAAATTACTTGCGAATAAGTAGGAGTGTAAACAATTGTATTAAATAAAATTATTAACAAGAACCAGGTAACATTTTTCGGTCAAACTCATAATAACGGAGATATTTCGAATTTTTGATTTTTCTGTTTCTCTGAACACCCAATTCTCTTAGTCAGATGAAAGCAATACAACATAGTTAAGCTTGAAATAAGACGATTATTGATATATTGCTGTATCGCTAATGTGAAAAGAATAAGAGTCTATGTTCGTTCACGCAGGGGCTGCGTAAACTAAGCAGATTTCCCACGTGAAGTTTTACAATAGAGGAATCTGCCTAATAACAACAGTAGTAGTAAGGAATTTCTAAACCTATTCACGAGGGACGAACAGTTACGGAAACGGATGTCCTAGCTCGGGAAAGTCCCGAACATAGACGACTCCTGCCGACCACACACACAAGACAAATGCAAATATCTCGGTTAATATTACAGAATAAATCTATAGAAAAATATGTATAGTAAATTTAATTGGCAATACGATTAGTTCTATACAATTTTTTGATCCGACATATGGTAACGGAGATATTTCGAATTTTCGATCCCCTTACTCTAAACCACCCCCCTCCCCTCCGACTGGTCCGATTTCAGCCATAAACGAACTTGATCTGTCTTTTTGCATGAAACGTTTGAATATCGAGTTTGGCAACGCTCAAACAAAAATTGCGAGCGCTAGAGCGTTAACAGTCACACACACAACACACACACACACCCATATATACATATATATATATAATTTTGAACAGACCTCATTTTCGTTATCACCTGGGTAGGATCAATGGACATTTAAAGATATTTTTCGAAAATCGCGTCATGAGTACGACCTTAATAGATGATTCAAAAATACTAGTGATATTTAAGCAACCTGCGTAGGACTAGTATGAATCTATAGCCAACATACAAGTGTGTACCTGCATGAATGATCGTGAAGTTTATTACAACAGCATCTATGAAGGCCAGTATTACAGCAAGTATAAATATTACGTAACTTGCGTTCAAGAGGACTTTAGTCACTAAATACAAATCGGCCTTGGATTAGGAGGTATTGTTTGTGTTATTACTAGTGTTCCCAAGGTAGGTGGGTCTCCCCTACTTCATCTCTTGTATTCTGTTGGTGCACACTTCAATTATCAGTCAATATATAATTACAAACTATTTTCTTTGTATAAGAATTTAAATGGTGTATATCTCTATTCAAAACAAAGTTTTTCTTTCATTTAATTACCTTTAATCAATTGTGTATCCACATCCAGATATCACTAGCCATTTACACTCGTGGACGTTATTAGACCTGTTTTCCACTTGTATAGGAACCACTTAACTCAATTTAAAGAAAAATGAAATTATTTACTAGAAGAGGAATGACGCAAAAAAAAGGAATAATGAAATTCACAGTAACACAAATCATGTAATACAATATGGAGGACTAATTACATAATTATTTTAGCAAGTTATACTCGTATATATATATATATATATATATATATATATATATTTACATATATTTGAACCATTTAAGTGTTGTATTTTTGAGCATTGCAAATCCATTTTCTTTGAACCTCGTTGGAGCATGGCCATAGCACGTCTCTCGGACTGACTTGCCTTATTTAAAAAAGTCCGTCACGCAGGGGCTGTGTAAACTAAGCAGATTTCCCACGTGAAGTTATACAATAGAGAAATCTCCATGCAAGAGCACAACAGTTTCGGCCAAACTAGCTTTTGGAGGGGAACGCACTTGTCCGTT